>PVLC010001228.1:0-151616 GCA_004027655.1 Graphiurus murinus | reverse complement strand
TGGGGATTGAACCCAGGGGCATTCTACCTCTGAGCTTCACTCCCAGCCCCATTTTATTTTTATTTGGACTCACTAGGTTGATGAGAGCCTCACTACTTGCTGAGGCTGTCCTTGAGCCTTCGATCCTCCTGTTTCGGCCTCCCAAGTACGGAGATTACAGGCATGTGCCACCACGCCCGGCTCACACCATCAATTTCTATCCATGTAATGCAGTCAGAATGATCTTTGAAAAGTGCACTTGTCTACAGATGGCAAGGCCACATTTTCCCCACTAAAATTCAGATGCTGAAGTGTCCCGTTGAATCTTTGCTGCTCTGTGAGCATCTACCTGCATCTTTCCTCTGCAGGCAAAAGCAACGGGGTTCCAAATTTCCTGGCTAGCGATTCTGATTAACTAAGGAGACTGGACATCTATATAAGACCTTTTTTAGTGACCAAAAGAGTTTGAAAGCAGACAACACATGAAAATAAATGAGTCCTTAAAGAATGTAATATTACAGCTAGGCATGATGGCGCACACCTGTAATTCCAGTACTTGGGAGGCTGAGACAGGAGGATTTCAGGTTGAAGGCCAGCCTCTGCAACTTAGTGAGACCCTGTTTCAAAATAAAAAATAAAATAGGGCTGCGGGTATAGCTTGGAAGTAGAATGCCCCTGGGTTCAATCCTTAGTAACACACACACACACACACACACACACACACACACACACACACAAATGTACCATTACCTCCTTTGTTTCACCGCTGGTCACTACACTACCACACTTTATTCCACTATAGAGTTTTCAGGAAATTAAGCAGCTTTCCAGTCAATGAACAGGCAGTTATTAAGTGTCTACTGTGCAATGACAAAATGAATCCATAATACACGACACAACATTGCTGGAAAAAGGACAAAATGACATGGACTAGCTTTGAGGATAAGGAAATGCAGATTGTGGTACTGATACCTTTTGGGAAGTTTAGGATGTGCACCTGAATCCCTTTTGGAAAGTTTAGTACTCAGGAGGCTGAGACAGGGGGATCACAGGTTTGAGGCCAGCCTCAGTAACTTAGCCAGGTCCTCAACAACTTAGTGAGAACCTGTTTCCAAAAATAATAAAATAAATAAATAAATAAATAAAAATGAACAAAAACAAAATAATAAAATAAAATATAAAATAAATAAAATATAAAATAATAAAATAGGGCTAGGAATGCAGCTCGGGGATAGAATGCCCCTGAGTTCAATCCCCAGTACCAGAGAGAGAAAGAGAGGAAAGAGGCATGTCCAGAGACGCTTTGTGCATGCATTTTTTTTTTTCTTTTAAGCTTCCCTACAGTCCTTGACTTGAAAACAATATGGCAGGATAACTGATAGAACCATAGAAATATTCCCCCTCTCTCCCAAGCTCATCTTCGTCTCCTGCCCCAGGGATTCTTGCAAGGAAGAAACGGGAGGGGCGTGAGGCCACCTGCTCTTCCTGTCTCTGTGAAGAGTCACGCTCACGGCAACTATGACATCAGGTATCTGGGGAGGGGGCCGATGGCCTCAGGGGAAGGAGGGAAAATCTGTGCAGATTCTCCGGAGGCCGGCAGGATCCTGAGAGGTGGGCTCCGGGACCTTCCGTGGCCACCCGAGGGTGAGCGGCCACGGCGAGGCTCCGGAACGTCGGGTTCCCAGGTGCTGCTTGCAGGCTGTGGGCGGCATGGCCACGCAATTTTTAGGGGTCTCGGAGTCCAGCTGGGACAATGGGGTCCTGACAGTAACTCCATGGGCAGAAGACTGGTGACTAAGGGTCTTCTGATCTGTTAGTGGCCTTGCACTGCCCTGGGGAGGAGGACCATCACTGAGACAGTCCCCCAGAAGGTCAGTTTGGGGTTGGGGGGCAGGGCATGGCGGAGGCTGACTAAAAGGAAACTTAATAATGGTGCTTCTTGCGGATCTGGATTTGTACAGCTCAACAGAGATTTGCACCTTCCACACTCTAGACTGTGGCACTGGAGGTTGAACCCAGGGGCACTCTACCTCTGAGCTAGGGTATGGCTAGCCCTATTTTTCATCTTGAAACAAGATCTCACTAAGTTTCAGGGGGGTTTTCTAAATTGCTGAGGCTGGTGATGAACGCATGATGCTCCTGAGGCCAACACTTCTTATCCCCTTGCGATGTCAGAAGCCAAGTTCTATTTAAAGTGTATAAAAGGGTAAATAAGAAAAAGAAGAAAAGAAGAAACCAGGAAGAGAATGATATTAGAGAAGGCGGATAGAACATTCTGGAAAAAAATGTGTTATCTGCTTGGAAGAAATGGAACTGAACAAAGGTTCCCCCAGAGGCAGAACAATGTCAATCTCAAATCTCTGTAATAAGCAAATAAAATGTCTCACTTTTCCTTTCCCTTTAGAAAGTTCTAGCTCTACCGATTTTTACCTGAGAGGCAATGCTGGGAAGAACCCCGCCTATGAACTGGCTTATGGGAGTGGATGCCCAGATAAAGCGGCTTCAGTTGCTGTGACAAAATCATTTCATTCAGTTTTTTCTGCAGAATGAAATATTCTTCTGATAACTTTGATATCTTTAAAAAAAAAAAAAAAGAAAGAAAATTGGTCATGTGTGAGACAAAACCAAGGAAGAGTTCCGAGAGCACCCCAGGTATGTGGGGGTTGGAAACATTTCTTACTAACATTCCTTGGGACAGAATGTCTTCTGTCTCCAGGAGCCGCTCTGCCCTCTGTCCACCCCTAACGTAACCTCCGGCTTCACACCACTTTCCATCTCTGGTTTTTCATGAAAACCAGCCCAACATGTCCTGCTTCAGCGCAGCATCCCATCTGGCTGGAGTCCTTCCCGGGGTCCCTGGGATCTGGCCCTGACCACCCTGCTGTGATGGCCTTCCTGCTTCTCTCTGGAGGAAACATCTTCCATTGCGCTAAGTCCCCCTCCTTTCCTCTCCGGTCTTCTAGCCTGACCTCTCCCCCCGCCCCTCTGTTCCCCATCTGGCCTCCTGCACCCCATGGCTCAGCCACCGCCAGAGACAGAAGGCAGGGGCCAGGAACACAGGGGTGTCACACAATCCTTTGAGCTACCTCATTATGAGATTTCTTCTATTATTTTGTGTACTACTGACTAGCCCAATAATTCATGTATTTTAGAGGGAAATTGAAATCTTTTACTTTACATGGGATAAAATGAAAGTACTGACACAAAATGTCATTTTTTTCAGGTCAAATACTAGAAAGAGAGAGGAGGAGCTGGAGTGGACATATATAGGATGTGATTCTCCGTGGTACTCATTTGTCAGAGCTTCACGTAGGACCACGAGAAGCCCTACAACCGGCTGCTTCTCCCGCTGCTGAGAAAGGACTCAGAGGCATGAGATAACCTTTCTCTTTATGATCCTCATCATTCACGGCTGCTTATTGGCATGGGAATCTCCCTCCCTGCCTCCCTGCCTCCCTACCTCCCTGTCTCCCTGTCTCCCTGCCTCCCTCTTTCCCTCTCTCTCTCTCTTTCTCCCCCTCTCCCTCCCTCCCTTCCTCCTTCTCTTCCTTCCTTTTGTGGTCCTGGGGGTAGGACCAGGGACATTCTATTGCTGGGCTGCACCCCCAGCCCTATTTTATTTTTTGATTTTCAAACTGGGTCTCACTACGTTGCTGAGATTGGCCCTGAACCTGCAATCCTCCTGTCTCAGCCTCCCGAGTCCTGGGATTCCAGGCGTGTGCCACCATGACTGCTTTATCAAATATATGCCTCACTGTGGCTACATATCTAATTCTGACACCTAATTATATCTTTTCAACTAAAAACTGAGGTAGGGTGAAAGCATAGATTTGAGGGTGTTTAGAAAACTTATAATTTTATTTTATTTTTTTAGCAATAATGAAAGGTCTCACAGACACATGAAATTTCATACCATCCAATCCCAGTATTTTATAAGCTATATAAACCAATCTCTAGTATCCTTACTACATACATTTTCCATACTATTTTATGCTATTTTTAGCATAGTAAATTGATTTAAAAGTTCAGGGTTGTTTATTTTGTGTGTGTTACTGGGGATTGAACTACACTCACATCCCGTTTTTATTTTGAAACAGGGTCTCTCTAGATTGCTGAGTGTCTCACTATGTTGTTGAAGCTATCGTTCAACCTGCAATCCTCTTGTCTCGGCCTCCCAAGTATTGGGATTACAGGCATGTACCACCATGCTCTGCTTCATGGTTATTTAAATAGCTCAATTCTGGTAACACTTTATTGTAAAGGTCCCATAAATACAGATGAGACAATGTCCCACCTATAGAAAGTTTGTTTAATCCAACTTTTGGGTAGTTCCCAGAGATTCATAAATAAATTTATTTACTTGCCTGTTTTGTAAAGACTGCCAGGTTGTATGCTCCTTTTTCTGCAGCTGCCTTTGGGTCTCTGTAGTCCTTCAACTTGATATTCAGGATTTCCTCATGTTTTCTGGGACAGGAATACACATTGTGAGTGTTTCTGGCTACTTCTGCTGGTGTTGCAAGAATTTTGTGATTCCTAGCCGAAGGAGGCATCTTGTCCCTTCTTAACTGCTGCCTTTGCCTGAAGCCCCGGTATTGGCTCTGAATGAACAGGGCCGCCTCATCTTCTTGTTGGGCCTGCATGCCTGGTTCCAGGAGCCTCTGCCGGCTCCTCTCCTGGCTGCATATCTGCACGTTCTGGGTAACTACCGATGTCTTCTTTTCTTTCTCCTTGCCGTTTGCATTTTGAGCAACTGACCTTTGGCTAAGCCTAGGCTCCCAGGTTTTGTTCCCTGGGTAGCTCGGCCTTTCCCGGGCTCCCCTCCTTTCCAGATAAGCTGCTTTGGAGTCCTCTGTGTTCCTCTGATAGCAACTCCGGGCCACCATGTCCTCCTCCTTCCCTTTCCTTATCTTGTCCTTCTCCTCCGGGTCTTTGATGTACTTCTGTTTGGGGCATCCTCCTGCCCATGGGTCCCCCACCAGACCCCGTTCTTGACTTGCCTCTTCCCCATCCACATCGTTTACTCTCTCCTGAGTTTTATATCCTCTGTGGTTACTCTCAGTAGCGCCAGTGGCTTCCCCTTCCCTTTGGAAAGCAGAAGTCTTCCCTATGGATGGACTGCCGGTATTATTTGGAGCAGGAATCACGGTTTCATTAGGAGACACTGCATTTTCTGTTTGGTTCTTCCCAAAAGAATCCCTGCACAAAACATGGCCCGTCTGAACACATGGTGATACTAAACTAGGGCTTCTTACTTCTTTGGGCAATGATGGGAGAAAGCAGAAGGAATCAGGAAAGCTCAAAATAAAAATGAACCAGGTGCTTCCCCAAACGTACTTTCTACTCTCTGCTCACAACTGTGGTGGCTATTTGAATAATGAAAAAACCAGTTTCAACTCAGAGCGAGAAACTGGCAAGAACATGAAGATGGTATTTTCATTTAATGAGGTACCCTGAATCGAGGAATTTAATCCCTTAAAAAAAATATATATATATGTGTATATAGTGTGTGTGTGTGTGTGTGTGTGTGTGTGTGTGTGTGTGTGTGTGTGTGTTTTACTGAGGATTGAACCCAGGGGCATTCTAGCTTGGAGCTCCAGCCTCATTTTATTTTTTATTTGGAAACAAGGTCTTGCTAACTTCCCGAGAGCCTTGGTAAATTGCTGAGGCTGGCTTTGAACTTGAGATCCTCCTGTCTCAGCCTCCCAAGTACTGGGATTACAGGCGTGCACCACCGCACCCAGCAAAACATAGCCTTTTACAAACAAAACACAGTGATGAAAAGTTGCAGAAAATATACTTAGTTTTGGGGTAGAGGAAAAGGGAGGCTTGGTGACAGTTCAACAGTTCAAACAATCCTATGTACATATGTGGCTCTATCAATACCAAGTTCAATAGTATGAATGGGCAGGAGAATGAGCAGTGTGGTACCCGGAGGGGAACCCTGGGTGCCGTGTGCACTGATTTTTTTTTTTTGTGGTACTGGCGATGGAACCCAGGGGCATTCTGCTTCCCAGTTACACCCCCAGTCCTATTTCTTTTTCTTTTTCTTTTTTTTTTTTTTTTTGCGGTACTGGGGATTGAACGCAGGGGCATTTTACCTTCAAGCTATACCCCCAGCCCTATTTTTAATTCTTTATTTGGAAACAGGGTCTCACTAAGTTTTGGAGGGCCTCACTAAGGCTGGCCATGAACCCGGATCCTCCAGTCTCAGCCTCCCAAATGCTGGGATTACAAGTGTGAGCCACCACACCCGGCTCCCCAGTCCTATTTCTATTCTTTATTTTGAAACAGGGTATCACTAGGTTGTGGAGGGCCTCACTAAGTAGCTGAGGCTGGCGGAGAACCCGGATTGTCTGGTCTCAGCCTCCCAAGTCCTGGGATTATAAGCAGGCACCACCAGGCCCGGCTGCACAGATGTTTCTAACACACGGAATCTCAATATGATGTGTAATTACAATGCACCAAAAAAGTATATTAAAAGAAGGAAATATTCCTGGTTTTGAGACCAGTAGGCAGAATATATTCACTGGGCTCATGTACTGTACTTTAATAAGCACTAAGTTCATCGAACACAGGAAATAGCTTGCAAAATTAGTTACAGCAGTGTCCCCGATACAGTTCATGACTGTGTAATATGTTGGCTTGAATTTCCAGTTTTTACTTTGCCAATATCCTTCCAAGATGATTTCCCCTTACTGTGAAGATAAGGAGATAAGGTCTTCTCCCCTCCCCCTTCCATTTCTCCCCCTAGCCAAGGGCAAAATGCTCACAAAGAGCAGCATAGCCATGAGCTGGGGTTTTCAGTGCAGTTAAAAAGCCATAACCTGGCTTTTTTTTTTTTTTTTTTTTTTTTTTTTTTTTTTTTTTTTTTTTTTGCAGTACTAGGAATTGAACTCAGGGGCATTCTACCTTAGAACTATACCCCCAGCCCTATTTTTTATTCTTTATTTTGAAACAGGGTCTCACTAAGTTGTAGAGTGCCTCAGTAGGTAGCTGAGACTGGTCACGAACCAGGATCCTCTGGTCTCAGTCTCCCAAATGCTGGGATTACAATCGTGCACCACCACGCCCGGCTATAACCTGACATTCTAATACCTTTCCCTGCTACTGGAGGGTTTTTCCCCAAAACTTCCAACTTGGCCCAGGAACACACGTGAGAGTTTTGATTGATCTATTGCAATCTGTTTGGGAAGAGAGACTCTTCTTTGAGTCAAATGTAGAAAAATCTACAGGGACTTACGTGGATCTTGTATACAGTAGATGCTCAATAAATATCTGCTACATTGAAAGCTAATCCCTGGTGTCCTCAACAGAAAGGTGGAAGTATCAACTTCCACTTGGTGTCCTCAACAGAAAGGTGGAGGTAAATCAGTATCTAACTGAACGCCAGACTTCCTGGTTAAACATAGTATCTATGGATAGTAATGTAAATTCTATAAGTAGTAATTTTTAAGTTAGTACAGTCTGCCTTTCTTCCAATTTGCAACCAGCTCACACTTCTCTGGCCTCCTGAGAGACAGGCATCCCAAAAACATCCATCTTCCTACCCCTGAGGAAGGCATGTGGCCTGGGCTTGGGGCTGGAATAATCTTTACCTCCCTACAGAACCACTTACTCATTGTATTGATGGGTTCAAGTTTTACCACTCAGGCAAAACCTAGATGTTTTTTCTTTCCTTAGTACTTCCTCACTCTTTCTGAACCCTTTATATATTTTTATAGCAAAGTCAACTGATTTCACTACAAATATACTTATTAGTCATATTTCTTTTCCATGATGCTGTGAGCAAATTGAGGATAAGAATTTTGTTTCCTGGGGGGGTAGTGGTGCACACCTGAATCCCTGTACTTGAGAGGCTCAGACAGGATTGTAGGTTCAAAGCCAGCCTCAGCAAAATAGCCAGGCTCTCAGCAACTTAGCAAGACCCTGTTTCCAAATAAAAATAAAATGGGGCTGGGGGTGTGACTTGAAGGTAGAATGCCCCTGGGGTCCAATCCCTAGCACCAAAAATAAAAAAATAAAAATAAAAGAGAATTTTGTTTCACTTACATATGCATGCCCACTCTCAAGCATAAAGCCTGCTGAACAAGTGAATTTGAGGATCTGCTCTGATGTCCTTGGACATGAAGACTAAGAAGACTAAGAAGAAGGAAGGACAACCGGTGATTATGGCTTGGGGGCCACCGACATACTGGCTATTAAGGCCATGGTGATGAACGAGCCGGCCCAGGGATGCAGAGGAGGACTCGATCGTGGGAAGAGGAGGAATTCAGCCTTAGGAGCACGACTGTTCCCAGAGAGCAGGCTGGCAGAGGCCAAGGGGACCTTGGGAAGGAAAGTGGCCAGCTGTGTGAGATGCCAACTAAGAGTAGAGCGCCGGGCTGGCCCCGGGGTGAGCACTGACATTTTATGGGTTAGGTCAGGATCCTTGTTAGGAATGAGAAAGACAGTGAACATCAGTCTTTGACCTTAGAGACTGGACCAACTTTTATGAGCAAATGATCTAAGAAAGAACATCATTATACCTTCTATCTTCAGTGTTCTTCTTGGAGTTGAGTTCTTGGTCATGAGTCTGAGTGTTGGTTACTGCTGTGTTTTTTAGGTCAACAATTTCCTTTTTTTGTTTCCTGACTAGACATCTTCTTGTAGCTGAAACATGCAAGGCCGGAAGCAGTGTTAATCATCAGAAAAGGAAAGAACAACACTAAAATGAGTAGAAAAAAGCGCTTTTGACCATCAATGTCAAATGGGAAAGTGAAATTCAAGGAGCCAAATAGATCAATTTTTCTTTTTTGAAATAGAATTCAGTAATAAGATATTTCTAGATGCACGTGAGAGGAATAGGGGCATGGAAATATCTTTCCTACTAAGGGGAGGACTAGCCGGGACTGGCAGTATGTGTCTGGAATCCCAGTACTTGGGAAGCTGAGACAGGAGGATTGAGAGTTCAAGGCTAGCCTCGGCCCAGCAACTTAGCAAGATCCTGTTTCAAAATAAAAAACAAAATAAGGCTGGGGTGTAGCTGGACAGTAGAATGCCTCTGGGTTCTATTCTCAGTACAAAAAGAAAAAAAAAAAAAGGTGTGGTGGGGACTAGAATGATAGAATGAGCAAAGCTGATGACAAAGTATACTCCTCTGCTTAAAATTTGCTAACAATTATTTCATTTTAGTTTTTGTTATGTTAAGCTTTTCATGAGAGAAATTCCTTGTTATTCAGGTATAGGATTTGGATTATTTGATCAATTATCCTTGGGGCCAGATATATTTCAGAATTTAGATTAAAAAATTTATTTTAGCCTGATGCAGTGGTGTACCTCTGCAGTCCCACCTGCTCAGGAAGCCGAGGCAGGAGGATTGCTTGAGCCCAGGAGTTTGAGCCCAGCCTGGGCAACATAGCAAGACTCCCACATCACATTAAAAAAGAAAAGAAAATTATTTTAGAAAGGTAGCATCGAGCAAATATATACATAATAGTAGCATTCCTATAATCAAAATATGGATATTTCTTCAGAAAAACAGGATCTAACTAAATGGAACGGAGGATGATGAATAACCCCACTTCATATTAGGACAGGTTTCACTGCCATATGAGTTACCTTTTTTTAGAGCTTTGTGCAGCTCAGAAATCATGGATAAAAGACTAGGTCCCAAATTACAGGGATCATATTTTGATGTTTTAGTGAGAAGTTAATGGTTTAAAATTTCAAAGAGAGGCCGGGCGTAGTGGCGCATGCTTGGAATCCCAGCATTTGGGAGGCTGAGACCGGAGGATCCGGGTTCGCTGCTAGCTTCAGCTACCTAGTGAGGCACTCCGCAACATAGTGAGACCCTGTTTTAAAATAAAGAATAAAAAAACCCAAATAGGACTAGGGGTATAGCTCGGAGGTAGAATGCCCGAGTTCAGTCCCCAGTACCGCAAAAAAAAAAAAAAAAAAAATTCAAAGAGAGAATGGTGATCCTCACTGATCAACAAAACTGGGCCTGGAATGTAGCTCGCTTTCTTTTCTTCCCTCCTCCCTCCCTCCCTCCCTCCCTTCCTTCTCTCTTTCTCTCTCTTTCCCTCCCCTCCCCCTACCATCTCTTTTTCTCTCTCATACTGGGGATTGAACCTAGGGGTGTTCTACCTCCAAGCTACACCCCCAGCCCTTGTTAGTTTTTGTTTTGAAACAAGGTTTTGCTAGACTGCTGAGAGTCTTTGTAAGTTACTGAGGTTGGTCTTGAACCTGTGGTCCTCCTGCCTCCCAAGTACTTGGGTTATAGGAGTGCGCCACCACACCAGGCCTAGAATGTGACTCTCTTGAATGTTAGTCAGCTGTTTCCCAGAATTGAGCCATGTACCATTGGAGGATCATAAGATGGATTTAGTGGGCAAAATCTAGCATCTAAAAATGATATAAAATAGACTAGAATAGAAAACATCAGAGTAAGTTGTTTGTAGTATATACATATATATATATATATATATGTATCAGTTATTAAGTAAAATATCTTTTTTTTTCTATGAGTATACAGTCAAAAAATTTTGAGACACTGGACCAAGCTATACTAGGCTGTATTTAATTTCAGTTTCTGTGGAAAAATAGAAAGCAAAATCCACAGTCTACTAATACATTTTAATAAAAATTTGTGAAGTAAAGTATGATTATGAATATTTTTCCCCTGGAGCTAATAAAAAGAAATGGATGCCCTTTAACAAAATAAAATGTAATTAAGTTGTCAAAAGGTATGATGGGGGGAGGGGGGCACCCTAATGAGCATGATGTACTTTCATGAACACATCAAAGTCAATCACTAAACTGACCTTGAGAAGGAGGGAGGAGGAGGGAGTTGGGTGGGAATTGGGGAAGGGTTAAGTGAGAAATGTGTGCATGTATGCCTTTACCTTTACCAGCTTGTACCTAACAAAGATGTATGATTACAATGCACCAATTAAAAATTGGTATGGCATGTATAACCTTTGGAATAGAGAAGGGAAAATCTCATTGTCTGATGAATTATAGCCCTGGAATATGACTCTTGAGAGCCATAATTAAATCAATCACTTGCCATATCTGGCACAATAGGTCAATTGTGTTTCACTAATCTTTGACAGAAACTTTAAAAATTAAATTATTTTATTTAAAGCAAGACATTTATTCAAATATTAAAAGTGTCAATCACTAAAAAAAAATTGATTTAGATTCAGGACAGAGAAAGTATCCCACACAACCCAGGCTGGGGGAAACCCAAAAGCTACATGATATTTGGAGGTCTGTATGTAGGAAGTGTGCTCATATCTCAACGTGACGCTTTTTGTGAGACGGTCTGGTTACCTGACTGTATTATTATAGCGCTTTCTTTCCTTTTCTGCTGTATTTTCTTGTATCTCCTGGAACACAAGAATGCTCTGACACAGGCTTGAATCAAAATAAGCTTGTCAATGGCTTCCTTCCGCATTAGATTCAGCTGCTCCACGTGGTAATATTTGAGAAACACCTTAAAAAGAATTAAAGCAAAACACAAATACAACCATGGCACCCAGGTGCGAAGCAGTCACAAGCTATGCTTCCAAGGACAAGGAGAACGTATGCCAGACCTCTTTAGTTTCTGGAAATCACTAGCTTTTGGTTTTTTTTGGCCAGGATGATTCTCTGCTAGTATAGATTTTTATGCTCAAAGAAAACCTTTCTTTGAGAAGGAAATAGTGATATTACTGATTTACAATGGGTAACTGGGGTTTGTTCGACAGGGCAAGAACAGACAGGGATGTTGAGAGCTCTTTTGGCAAAGTTCTAGCATCCTATACTCTGGGCTAATTTTTATGCTTTAAAAGTTTTTTTTTTTTTTTAAATCAGGCATGGTACAGCATGCCTATAATCCCAGTGCTTGGGAGGCTGAGGCAGGAGGATTTGAGGTTCAAGGCCAACCTCAATAACTTAGGCCCTCTGCAATTTAGTGAGACCCTAAATAGGGCTGAGAGTGTAACTCAGAGGTAGAATACCCCTGGGTTCCATCTCCAATACCACGCAAAAAAAAAAAAAAAAAAAAAAAAAAAAAAAAAAAAAAAAAAAAAAAAAAAAAAAAAAAAAAAAAAAAAAATTAAAGACAATGATACTTCCCAAAGACAACTCTAGTTTATGAGTTCCTTCATCAAATGTTTATTGAGACTACTACATATATTTATTTGCTGGGGATACAAATCAGGTGGAGTACTCTCCTTTGGGGGTAGAGTTGTTAGTGGAAGGGCTAAGGCAGAGGGGGCTCTGGGCAGATTTCATTAACTCATTAAGTCTCAAGTTTTCAATTCTGCCACATTTCAACAAAATTGATAAAGGTGCATTAAAATAGGTCGGAAATCAAAATCTAGAGCTTATAAGACATAAGAGCATATATAATATATATATATATATGTTACATTCTTATATATTATGTCCTTATGCAAATATATAATTTATATTTGAAAAAAATATTTTTAAATGCCCTAATTATTCACCTATTATTTTTCTCAGAAGACTAGAATTTAAAAAACATAATATTTTCATCTTAAAAGTTACTGAAAGTGGTATGTTTGTTGTTTAAGTGTTCTCACTAGACCCAAATGCCACCTTACAGAAGGGAGGGCTGACACTGGATCATTCTAGAAAAGCAACATTAGCCGGAGCAAGGCCGGACCAGGAAGGTGTGGGATATTCTTCTCATTGAAGAGTTTTAGCTTCACTCTACACTCTAAGAAAATAGAAAGCATTTTTTTCTTTTAATGGATAGATTTACTAATAAAGTCACTTGAAAGAGTTTATTGAACCCATCAAAAAATCCACTTGAATTCAAATTTTTATGGCTGAGTTATGAGCCCTAGTCACTCTGATTGCAGAATTCTCTCAGCCATCCATTGAACTGGAAAAGTTGGCACCATGGTACAGTTTAGCATTATAGATTTTGATTGAATTCAGTTTTAATTTCGACAGGACTCTAGATGTTAATATATTTAGTCCAGTCTGCTGTTGACAATTCATTTAAAATTCAATCTGTTTAAAAAGGTCATCATTTTTTTTTCATAGCATTAGAAATGTTTTTATATTAAATACTTTTATCCATGTTAATGAGTTGGAAAAGGTGAAGTGGAAAAAATACAAATAGTTTTAAAATGCTACTTAAATATCATGCAGCAAAGGACCCTTTAACAAGTTAAAACTCCATTTGAAGTTAAGCTTGTGTTTCAGACCATGAATGATGAGATTTCAGCCTGACAGAATTCACTGTTGTATCTAAAAAAAAGTAATGTGAAGAAAACCCATTTTCGAATGCCCCTAATTTCCCCTTGCTAAGTATTAAAATACATATGGATTACTGAGAATATGTGGGTCACTCATTCTAAGGCATTTAAAAAAAAATCCTTAAATTGTTACAGGACTAATACCTCATCTGAACATTATGAAAATTCTCTCCCCGTCCCCCTGGCCCAGGACACATCATACGCATTTCTTTGTAAACGTGGAATTTTGTCTTGGGGTCACCGTGGTGTGGCCGACAGCAGTGACTCTTGCGAGGCCGATCTGCTGGGGTCTCTTGAGTTCTGCTTGGCCTTTCCCTCATCCTCCTGCTGACCCGCTTAGGGGGTCCCGAGATGCATCAGTGCACGGGCGGCCTGCCGTCAGGTGCCGCGTGGGTATCTGACCCCCAAGCAGCTCATGTCTATACTCCAGATTGCTCGTGATGCATTCCTTTATTCTCTAAGGGACTAAATACGACCTTTCAGGGTTTTCAAAACTAAAAACAAACATACTAATAGCCAAACACATACAGCGAGTCTAAGATTGATGGTGAATATTCTACTCCAGATATGTTTCAAATTTATAATACAAGCAACTTTGAGAAGGAAAAATGAGAAACGGGAGTCCTACTTAGGTCTTTATGTTTCTCTATTGTTTTTTTTTTTTACTTTATTTGGTGCTGACTGTAATAGAGAAAAATTATCAATCTATTTTCAGTACCATTTGGAATAAAGTGTATTATCATGGTAAAGTTGATCTTTTCTTGAATAAATCTTTGTGATAAAAATTTTCTTGTATTTCTTAAAAGAAACTTTATGAGGAGCAAAAATATTTAATGTTTATTTATGTATTTATTTTGTGGGACTGGGGATTGAACCCAGGGGCATTATATCTCTGAGCTACACTCACAACTCTATTTTTATTTTGAAACAGTCTTGCTAGGTTGATGAAAGTGTACTTGCTGACGCTGTTCTTGAACATGTGATCCTCCTGTCTCAGCCTCCCAAGTACTGGGATTACAAGCATGTGACACCATACCTGGCTTAAAAGTGTTTAATTTGATGAAAGAAACCTTTACAAATTTAAAAAACTTTTATGAAAAGCAAAGTGCTTAATTTTTTTTTTTTTGCAGTACTGGGGATTGAACTCAGGGACATTCTACCTCCGAGCTACACCCCCAGCCCTATTTTTTATTCTTTATTTTGAAACAGGGTCTCACTAAGTTGTAGAGGGCCTCACTAGGTAGCTGAGGCTGGCCTTGAACCTGGATCCTCCAGTCTCAGCCTCCTGAAGGCTGGGATTATAAGTGTGAGCCATCACACCCGGCCAAAGTGCTTAATTTTGATGAAGAAAACCTTTATGAATTTATAAATTTTCACATTCTATTTCAAAATAGAGATCCTGTAGCATAAAAAGTCATACTATTTTCTTTCTTTTTCTTTTTTGCAGTGCCAGGACCTTGAACAAACTAGGACCTTGAACAAACCAGGCAAATGCTCTACCACTGAGCTACATTCCCAGCTCTGGATGGTTTTTCTTCATTGTGATATATTATAATTCTTAACAGATCTAACATAACTGTTCATTTTCCCCATGAAAAACATTACTTTTGTTCTTCCAAGAGCCCAGTTATCAAGACCAGCTTTTTCCAAAATCGTAGCACAGGTGTCAGGGCCCACTGGGGGCTCTTCGCTGGATTTATAGCAGAGAACGTAGTACCTGCAAATAGAGAAGGGGGGGGGGATTGGGGAAGGGTTAAATGAGAAATGTGTGCATGTATGCCTTTACCAGCTTGTACCTAACAAAGAGGTATGATTACAGTGCACCAATTAAAAAAAAAAAAAAAGAAAGAAAGAAAAGAGGGCGGTGGTGCATGGTGGTCTGGCATCTCAGCAGCCTGGTGGCCACTCCCCAGCCTTGTCCTGGGAAAGGACTCCGAGGCTTAACGCAGGAGTCCTGGGGGCATCCGCAGAACAAACCCAGAGCATATCAATTCCGGACCCAGCAAATTCAGAGCCATCCATTTGTAAAAATGTGAATGTTGTTTCTTCACTTCTGTGTTCATTTCTCAATGCTGAAATCCTCTACAAAAACCTTGGCATGCAAAAAGTCAGCTAAGAGCCCGGCGTGGTGGTGTAGGTTTATAATCCCAGTACTTGGGAGGCTGAGACCAGAGGATCTGGGTTCCTGGCCAGCCTCAGCTACTTAGTAATGCCCTCCGCAACTTACTGAAACCCCGTTTCAAAATAAAGAATAAAATATAGGGCTGGAGGTATAGCTCAGAGGTAGAATGTCCCTGGGTTCAATCTCTAGTACCACAAAACAAAACAAAACAAAACAACAGCAATAAATGACTGCTAATTTGATGACTTTATAAACTTCCATGCCCTATTTTAAAATAGTTATTTTTTATGGGAACTTTCTCTGACAACAATGGCAAGAAGCAGAAGGAAAGTATTTATTTTTTAGTTACTTTCATAAAACCAAAGAATGTTGATCTGAAAATTAGGTGAAAGAGTTTAATTCTACCCAACCTTGCCACCACTGAACACGTCTTCTACCATGTTTCCCCCCGAGGTATACTACATCTCTTGCGGGAGTCTTCGGCTCTTGGTTTAACCCATCAATAGTTGGAGGAAGAGGAGAGGAAGAGATTAATGCAGGGAAGAACTGGAAGAGGCCAGGAGGTCCTCAGGCGGAGCCACAAAATGTCTTGGGGGAAATGGGTGAATCAAAGGAACAAAAACCAGTTTAGACTGAAAATAATTCTGTGCAAAAAGGCAGATTACTAGAGTTTGCAATACTCCCTCATTTTTACTTGATGTCCAGTGGAAACCATGCGGCAAGTTTTGGTAGGTTTTGAGTTTTAACCAGAGAATGAAGATGCCGTCTTAAGAATCAGGGCAGCCCAGCTCCAGCCTCATTCCTCATCTGCATAAACTTGGACACATCCTGCCACTTCCTTGAATAGCAATGTGAAGACATTGGTTCTACCCATAAGCTTCATATATATTATTTACATAATGTTCATAAGCACGAATAAAGTAGATACTTTGTGTGTGTGTGTGTGTGTGTGTGTGTGTGTGTGTGTGGTACTGGAGATTGAATCCAGGGGCATTCTACCTCTGAGCTACACCCCTAGCCCTTTTTTATTTATTTATTTTTTGTATTGAAACAGGGTCTTACTAGGTTGCTGAGAGTCTCACTAAGTTGCTGAGGCTGATCTCCAACCCGTGATCTTCCTGTCTCAGCCTCCCAAGTACCGAGATTACAGGAGTGTGCCACCATGCTTGTCTCTAAAGTAGATACTATTATTATCATTCCTATCTGCAGATGAGGGAACTGGAACTTGAAGCTTAGCCAAACCATGTGCATAGGGTCCAGTGGGAAAGGAGGCTAAATTCAGCACATTTTTAACTATGGGCTCATTTGACATAACTACAATAAAAACAGCGCTATAGTTTGGACTTTAAATGTCCCTGAAAGGCCCATGTGTTGAAATCTTGTTCCCAGTCTTTAAGAGGTGGTCCCTAGTGGGAGGTTTTTAGGTCGTTGGAAGCATGCCCTTTAAGGAGATATTGGGATGCCAGTGCCTTCCTTTTCCTCTCTCCTTTCCCTGGCTCCCATTAGGTAAGTGGTTTTGCCCCAGCATGTGAGCATGATGCACTACCACAGACCCAAGGCAAAGGGGACGACTGACCATGGACTGAAGCTCCAAAACTGTGAGTCAAAGGTTTATACCTTTTTTCTTTATAAGTCCACTATCTTGGGTATTTGCTATAGTATGTGGAAGCTGACTAACAAACAAAGTAAATTCATATATACTGTGTCTTCCCTTAAAACTGCTTTCTTATCACAAAACTGAAGCATTTATTTACAATGGAATAGACAAAAGGTCTGAGAAATATTGCACCCTCGGAGGAAGGTTAGTCAAAGGCAGGGCAGAGGAGGGCTATTTAAGTTCTATTTACACCCCCACAAGACCTTTGCAAATTGTTCTGCTTTACTAAGAGTAATGCCAATTTGGATGACAGCTTTCAAATTAATGACAGAGAAAAGGTTTAGCCTTTTATTTCGGGAACTTCCTGCTATTTGGAACAGCTATTCATGTGTTTTCTATATACTTAGTTTTTCCTCTGTCCCTCTTATTTGTCAAAAAGTAATTTGCTCTTCTACAGTAGCACAGGACTCTGAAATACATTTAGGAATTTTTTTTCATGTCTGACCTTCTGAATAAAATTTTTTCCAACTATAACATCATCAAAACAATGAATTTAGTTTTCTTTATGATCCATATTATAAAATCACGGTTATTTTTGGAAGTATAAAATTAGCCTGGCATTGAAGCCTTCATAATTTTAACCCAACTTTTTTTCTCATTTCATCTTCTGTTGCTTCCCTAATGTCTAGTCTGCCCGTCCAGCCCCGTCCAGTACTGTTACTCATTGGCGCACCAGTTTGTATACCAAGAAGGCTCCTTCCTGTCTTCTCCATAGTATGGGTCCATCTTCTTGACATCCTCTCTTATCTCCTGGGGATTCTCCTTCTCTCCCCCCAACTCTTACACTGTGCCTGTCAGTCTCTTAGACTCCCCACTTATTACCTTGCATTGCTTGCTAACTTTCCGTGTCTATGGCTCAGATAATCCTAACTGGATTGTCACTTCTTGAAGACCAAGCTGAGTATGGTGGTGCACACCTTTACAGGTGTGGGAGGCTGAGACAGGAAGATCGCAGTTTTGAGGCCAGCCTCAGCAAGTAGTGGAACTCTCATCAATCTAGTAAGACCCTGTTTCAAGATAAAAATAAAAAATAGGGCTGGGGGTGTAGCTCAGAGGTAGAAAGCCCCTGGGTTCAATCCTCAGTACCCCCCAAAACAATCTGTCTCTCCCACAGTTCTTAGATCAGACACACACACAATTATTATAACTTAAAGGTGTTTATATTAATATCACTAATATTTATATTAATATTTAAGCAACCTACAGGTCTTCTGTTCTCTCAAAACATGAAATATGTTATAACCAGGTCAACTTGTAATTTTAATTTGAAATTTGAAGCTCTTTTGTTTCTAGTATTTTGGGGTTATGTGCTTTCATGGATGGAATGGAGATTTTCCCTATTGGCTAAAAAGAAATTCCAATGCTTTTATTTCCTAGTTTGTATACAGAATTGAGTGTGATATGTAGGAAGCAAGAGAAATCACAGAATTTATAACTATTGTAAACATGGACATTTAAAATATTTAATACATAACATATTGAACCTTTACATAACCATTGATGTGTTACTTATTCAAATACATTTATTATATAGCTTAATTTTACATTGACCTCAAATGTTAAAAGAACTCCTTATATCCAGTTGACTACTTTTTAAATTAAAATTTTAAAATTGACAAACCTAGTAGACTGTGTGTGTGTGTGTGTGTGTGTGTGTGTGTGTGTGTGTGTGTGTGTGGTACTGGGGATTGAATTCAGGGGTTTTCTACCTCCATGCTACACAGCCAGCCCTTTTCAATTTTTGTTTTGAAACAGGGTCTTGCTAGGTTGTTGAGTCTGTCCTTGAACGTGCGATCCTCCTGTATCAGCCTCCCAAGATTACAGGCATGTGCCACCACCAAGCTGGGCCCTAATAGACTTTTGATGTGTGCTAAGTCACCTTCGGAGACACTGTTGTGATCATTCTAACTATCTTATTAGGTAGTCATGGAGATTTAGTAGGTGAGAAAGATGAGGTTCCATATAGGCCAGGATTTCTCCGCCCCAGCACTGCTGACATTGGGGTTGGATGATTCTTGTGTGTGTGTGTGTGTGTGTGTGTGTGTGTGTGTGTGTGTTGGGGGAGGGGCCCTGTGCACTATAGAATCAGCGTTTAGCACCAGCCCAGGCCTCTACTCACTGGAAGCCAATGGAACCTCTCCTCTTCCAGGGGCAACAAACACAGCAGCCTCTTGACATTGCCAAGTGTCTTACAGGGACAGAATCTCAGTCCCAGCTGCGATTCCCTGGCATTGGCCTGTGGTCACGCAGTAAGTGGCAGAGATAGGAAGGACATCCACGTCTCCCAGCTCCTCAGCACAGAGCCCTGGGCCTTTCAGCTCCTGCTACTACAGAGAGCACATCCTAGCTGACAAGAGTCTCCCAGCCTCAGATAACAGCCACCTTCTCTTTGAAATGCATACGGATTTGCATGAACAAAATGCCTCCTCCTAGATCACCTAATCATTCTCTTGAAGGTTTTTTATACAAACTGTACAATGGAAATTTAAAAGGAAATCCACATACCGCTTTATAAAATTAGCAAAAAGTATCCGATGCGAGTATCCCAGCCTTCGAATTCTCGCTGTTTCCAGAATTCCTGTGTAGCGCAGCTGTAGCAAGACCTTCTCTTTGTCATATTTTCTTGCTAGACGCTCATTGTTTGGCTTGATGCAACGGACAAAATGAGGTTGGCCCACCACCATTTTAGACAACAAATCCATCAGGGAATACTATAATAGACAACAACAAAGTAATTTCCCAGTGTAGAATATAAAACGATATGAGCTTGCAGGTCTTTCTTTTTACTATGCAGATAAAATTTGAAAAGCAAATGTTATAAATGTTCATGCTAATCACAGTAAGTAGAGAGAAATCTGATTTAATGAAAAATTTACTTATATTTCAAAAATTACAGATATAATTATAAAAATGTAGAAGCAATAACTTTGAGCCTGGCTATTAAGTTTGCCTAAAAATTCTTAAGGCAACATTAATTAACAGATAAAATTATTTTTGATATAGTTCATAAGTAACTGTATTCTCTCAAGCAAACTTACCAAATTACAATATTTAGACGTCTACACAATCTTGTTATTCTAGCTTATATACTAACTTCCTTATTCAACTCTTTCTTTATAGAATGTGAAAAAAGTAAACACTTTAATTCATGTCAGAATCATCTTGTACTTTAAAATAAGGACATATACAAAGAATTTAAGAGACTCTATACTAAAAAAATCAAATAGTCCAATCAAGAAATGGGCAACTGGACTGAATAGACACTTCACAAAAGAAATACAAATGGCCAATAAATACATGAAAAAATGTTCAACATCATTAGCAATCAGAGAGATGCAAATCAAAACTACACTGAGATGAGAATCCCAATTAGAATGACAATCATCCTGGTGAGGATGTGGGAAATAGGAACCCTTCTACACTGTTGGTGGGATTGCAAACTAGTTCAGCCACTATGGAGATCAATATGGAGATTCCTTAGATAACTGGGAATGAACCCATCATATGATCCAGCTATACCACTCCTGGGTATCTTTCCAAAGAGGTTGAAACCAGAGAACTACAGTAATATATGCATATCCATGTTCATAGCAGCACAATTCACAATAGCCAAATTATGGAATCAACCCAGGTATCTATCAACAGATGAATGGATCACAAAACTATGGGAAATACACACAAAGGAATTCTACTCAGCAAAAAAGAACAAAATTATATCACTGGCAAGAAAATGGAATGACCTGGAGAACATTATATTAAGTGAGATTAGTCAATCACAGAAAGTGAAAGGACATGTTTTCTATAATATGTGCAAGCTAGAGAGTAATTGGGTTACAAGAGGGACTCCAGATAATGGAAGAGAAATCTCAGTGGAGCCAGGGAGGTGGTCTAAGGGATGGGGAGGAGGTAGTATTAATGGATATACTACTATCAACTATGTGTATGGTGAATATACCAATGTCAATCTCAGTACTCTGTATTGGAAAGGGGGGAATGGGGAGGTGGGGGGGCACCAAGTACTGTGTGCATGTGTGTCATTGTCAACATGATTTACATTATGATGTGAGACTATAATGCACCAATAAAAGCACATTTAAAACATAAGGACAGAGAAGT
Source organism: Graphiurus murinus (assembly GCA_004027655.1). NCBI lineage: Eukaryota > Metazoa > Chordata > Mammalia > Rodentia > Gliridae > Graphiurus > Graphiurus murinus. The sequence continues at coordinate 130,489 of PVLC010001228.1, read as the reverse complement.
TGATGTAGTTTAATGGACCAGATCTAGATATAAAGATATCTGTGTTTATAGCAGCACAATTCACAATGTCTAAATTATGGAACCAACCTAGGTGTCCATCAACAGATGAATGGGGTAACAAAAATGTGGTATACACAAACACACACAATGGAATTTTACTCAGCCATAAAGAAGAACAAAATTATGTCATTTGCAGGAAAATGGATGGAACTAGAGAATGTCATGCTAGGTAAGACAAGCCAGTCTCCAAAAGTTAAGGGAAAGAGAACAGTATAACAGTGAAAAGGGGTTGGGGGAGGGAGGTGAGAAGGGGAGAAGAGAGAACTGATGAAGGAAACAGTTCAGATGATGCTATGTCCATATATGAAGGAATCTCTACCAATCTCACTGACATGTCTGGTGTGAGGGGTCGGGAGCAGGGTGGGATCTGGGGGAAAGCCCAAGTGCTGTGTGTGTGCATATTGCTTTGGAGCTCACTATGATGTATAATCATAATGCACCAATGAAAGTTTTCTGGTTAGATGTAGACTGTCCCCTGAAGTGCTCATGTATTTATGTTCAGAGTTGATATAATTAAATCATGGGGTTGACATCTCATCAGTGGATAAATCCATTGTAATGGACTTACTGGGCAGTAACCTAGGCAGGAGGGTGTGGCTGGAGAAGGTGGGCCTCTGGGGTGTGGTCTGAGGGACTGTGCTTTTGTCTTTGAATCCTCTTGCTTGTTTGCTTTCTTGGTTTTTCCAGCCTCCGTGATGTGAAAGTAGAGTCCTCTCTCTCTCTCTCTCTCTCTCTCTCTCTCTCTCTCTCTCTCTCTGCTTCCACCACCATGCCCTGTGATCTATAAACTCCGGCCTCACATGGACTGGACCCTGCAATCTCCGAAACTGTGAGTAAATCTTTCCTTCCTCTTAAGTGTTTTGGATTATAGCAGTGAGAATGTTGACAGAGACAGAAATTATATTAAAAATAAGCAAAGTGGCATTCATTTAAATACTCATTTAAATATTTAAATAGTCTGCTCTAGTTTGTTTAGTTTTCATTTATTTTAGGGTATTTTCCATTTATGTAGATATTAAAGTTGTGTTCTGCACTAATGCCTTATTTAAACAGTAGCCAATCACTGGACAACTTAGAATAACACATTAGGATAATCCTGGTTCACCTGGAATCCCAACAGACTAATATCTCAAGGATGAGGATCACAATTTATTGGCAAGGTACCATGAATTCACAGATAGCAGTTGATCATTGGATCTCTTTTAGTGTTGGAAAAATAGAAGTCTACAGTCACAAAGTCAGTGCAAACCAAAGACTGGAATTGGACAAATGAGAAAGCATTGAATTTGCATGCCTTCCTCTTGGGCATTGAGACTCAGATGTGATCTTTCCAAACAGCTGGGTCTGTCACTTTGGAGCCCCTCTCATTACATTTATCTGTGAGTCACCACTCTCTTAGTCACACAAGCACCTGCCAGGCACTGGTGATCCAAAGGTGACTCCTGTCTGGTGGCTTTCTGAGCAAGAGCATAATACTGCAGGGGAGGCACTGGTTTTTCTCAGGGGCTAAGGCATAGTGTTACACTCTGTTTATTCTTGTCTGCCGAATGAAAAACAACTTTTTTTTTTTTTTAAAACACATTACATGCTGCATGGAATTATCTCCTATCATTTTCCACTTCAGCCTGAAGATTAAAGTGATTTCAGGAACGAATGTGGTTTAAACAAACCCACAGTGTTTGATGTCAACAACAGTGGTGTGCTAATATTCTAGATAACTCACTTAAAATGAAAATAATCTTGCTATAGATATTTTCAGTGATTTTCCCAGGCTGCCTTCTGCACCCCACTCTGAAGCACCCCTCTTCCCTTCTTATTCGTGCTAGTGAGATTGGTAGTGTACCTTCACATAGGAACTCAATATGATTTGATAAATTTCCTTCCTCAAGAGGATGCACTGAATGGAACTACCACATGATCCGTTATCCCACTCCTCAGCATCTTCCCCAAACAGCTGAAGTCAGCAAACTATAGTGATACATGTATTCCCATGTTTAGAGCAGCACAATTCACAATAGTCAAGTTATAGAACCAACCCTGGTGCCCATTGACAGATGAATGGATAAAAAATGGGACATATACACACTAGGGAGTTGTACTCAGTCATAAAGAGCAAAATTATGTCATTTGTAGGAAAATGGGTGGAACTAAAAAACATTATGCTAAGTAAGATCAGTCTATCTCAGAAAGCCAAGGATTGCATGTGTGTCTCATATGCGGAAGCTAGAGAGAAAACAGAAAACAAAAACAACTTCATGAAAATGAGGAGAGAGACCAGTAGAAGAGTGGAAGCAGATGGAGAGGGGGAGGGGAGGCTCAAGGAAGGAAACATCAAATCATATTGAGGTCCTATATGAAGGTCTCACTACGAATCTCACTCACATGTGTGGGGAGGGAAGGGCATGCATCAGAGTGGGGTGCAGAGGAAAACTCACCAAGAGATGTTGTGTATGGAGGAATGTATCACTTTGAATCTCACTACAATGTCTAGTCATATTGCATCAATGCAATTCTAAACAAGTTAAAAATAAAAAAGCAGTGTTTTAGTTTTGAGAGAAAGAGAGAGGGATGGAGGGAGGGAGGGAGGGAGGGAGAGAGAAAGAGAGAGAGAGAGAGAGAGAGAGAGAGAGAGAGAGAGAGAGAGAGAGAGAGAATCTGCAGCCAACGTAAGATGTTAAGCACATACATATACTGTTATACTGCACATTACTCAAGGATTATTGAGCACATGTGAGCTCAGAGCTTGACAACTATTTTATAAAAGTATTCAGATTAAAAAGTGTTTCATGATTTTGTTAGGGAACTGGATAGGTAGAAAGGGTGGGTTATCTAGAGTTCTCCAGAGCACAGAGAAAATAAAATGCTTCTTTCTTTTTCCTTCTTTCATATTGCCCAAGGAAGGAATGTTACCTTGGTCCTGTGCTAAGCAATTTTCCTATTATATTGCTGTGTGTCTCTTCTTCCTGCCCCATTCCTATACTGGGTTCTGTTTCTGCTGAGGCTGTCAAGTATGTGCAGAGAGATATGGACTGGTGATGGATTCCTAAACCTGCCTCCTCTGTCCATCTAAAATCATTTAGGAGGGCAAGGAGAATTGGTAGTTGCCTTAGCATTGAATTAAAGTACTCTTTAATGTTTCATTTTAGTGGAAATGCATTTCGTTCTATGAAAAATTTTAAATCAAAGTATAGACTTCCACTGAGATTGTCCTGGGATAAAATATTTTTACAGGTAAAATATGAAAGTAAATCTATCCACAGATTTTTAACAGTACATTCTAACATGTCCTATCTCTGACAAACAGTAAGTGGAATAAACACTCTCTTTTTGCTAATGGCACTCTGATATCTGTCCAGTTTTGGATCTGTAACTCTTGGAGAATTAATAACATCTCTAAGCATGCATATCATAATTTAATATCTTACTCTAAAATAGGATGCAACTGTTTGTGTTTTCACGTTGGTTGTTTCACAGGGATGACGTGTGACTTCTCCAGTCTCACCCTAAAAAGACCAAGGAAGACAGTGAGCCCTCAGTAGCTGTCCACAGGCATTACCATCTACAGAGACCACGCAACATTTTTCTTGTATGTTATCTTAGTCTGGGCATTTAAATACATAAAACCACAACATGCTGCTGATATTCATACTTTAAGGTACTTGTTTGGTGGTCACATTGGTATTTCGATTGGTCTCATGCAGAATGTGAATCTTATCGACCCGGGCTGATATGTACATTTTTAGTTGGTCTTAGTGTAACCAATATAATTAGCTAAGAAAGAAGAGTTAGAAATAATTAGTAATGTGTGATTATTTTAGCCACTACAGTAGTATGATCATAACATAAATATAGGTTTAAACAGAAAGGAAAAAATAAAGGAAGAAAAAAATAGTAGTTTTAGGAGCATACAAATATCACCAAAGGCTAGATTCTAGAATCACTTCCATGAAAAATGCATTTGCTTACCATAGTCAGGTTAATTGATTTTTCTGAGGTCCTCATTTGATAGTTTACTATATTTTTAGTTTTAGAAAGTAGCAGATTACCTATGAGAATGTGGAAAAAATTAATTTACCTTTTAGAATCCTTAATGGCTATATGATTTTCCCCATATACTTAAGATAAGCTTTGCTGATCCTACAATATGTAGATCCAGATGCTTGGCTGACTATTTATTGAGACATGGATAAAACAATATGCAAGAATTTACAATAAATTTTATATCAGGAGAAATAAAACCCTTTTAGCTTGGAAAGTCAAAAAGGTAGAGGCATTGAATTCCCTTTCAATTGAGAGAAGACATGGGGTGACTGGGATGAAGGGAGCGACTTGCTTCTTATTTTATGTGTTGTTAAATAGCATCTGAGAGCCAGGAGTGGTGGTGCATGCTTGTAATACCAATACTTGGGAGGCTGAGACTGGAGGACTGCAGGTTTGAGGTCAGCTTCAGCAATTTAGTGAGGCCCTGTTTCAAAATAAAAAAAATATAAAAAGGTCCAGGGATATAGCTTGGAGGTAGAATTAACCCACATGAGGTGCTTACAACAAATCAAGTGTGGTAAAGACAGTGACCATTCCTTTCTTTCTTTTTGGTGGTAGTACTGGGGATTGAATACCCCTGGGTATTCAATATATTAAACAATATATTGCATTCAATATATATTCATAAAACATGAATATATTCATACTTTTTAAAATTTTGAAACAGGGTCTTGCTAAGTTGCTGAGGGCTTCACTAAGTTGCTGAGGCTGGCCTTGAACCTGTGATCCTTCTGTCTCAGTTTCTCAAGCATTGGGATTACAGATGTGTGACACCACATGTGGCTGTTAATCTAACACTTAGAAATGTGTACTTTGTACTGGAGATAGCACAAATATATACAATACAAGAAATGAAAAAATTATAATGTAGTGAAAAGATTATGGTCTTTAAAGTCAGAAAGACTTGGGTTTGACTCCCCGCTGTCTACTTCAGGTGTATTGCCACTGGGTCATTTCCTTGGTCTCTGATCTATGGTTTCAATTAATGAAACAGGGATATCGATGTCTACTTTACAGGGTTTTAATGACACGTGGTAGTTTGCTTGGCACCTGTTGGGGTCCTGGAAACGCAGTTTACTTTTGCTCTTCTGTCATCCCCCCTACAAGCACAATGAACCAAACCAACTTACAGTCCAAGAGTTTATATTCTATTCTCAATAGTAATGTTTAAAAATCTCCAAAATTCAGTACCATTTCACAAAAATTGTGTCTCTTTTCACTCCTTCTTTTAGGTGATAACTAGAGACTAGTTTTTTTTTGGGGGGGGAAATCTTTCCCATTTTGTTGTTGTTGCAAAAGGCTGGCCCTGAGATGACAGGGCAGGATGGAACCCTGCCAGGGATGTGGCTGGCAATGCCTCTGAGCTGCTTCCTTCTCCTTGTCTCATTTTTGCGGGGCTGAAATGAGTATGCAGGATGACCTTCTCTTCTGTGGTGAAACTGCACCTGCTTTGCCCACTTCATGGTTAGATGCAGAATGTTCCTGAAAAGCTCATGTATTGATGTTCAGAGCTGATAAACTTAAGCCAAGGGTCGTAATATCGTCAGTGGATACATTTACTGTAGTGGATTTACTGGATGGTACCCTAGGCGGGTGAGGGGTGCCTGGGGAAGGTGGGTCCCTGGGGGTGTGGCCTGAGGGGCTGTGCTTTTGCACTTGAATTCCCTTGTTTTCTCTCTTGGTTCTCACCTTGCCCTGGGTTCTGCAGACTCAGCCTGACACAAACTGAACTCTGGAATTTCTAAAAAACTATGAGCAAATGAATCTTCCTCCCTCTAAGTTGTGTGGTGAGTTGCTTTGGACTGCAGCAGTGACAATGTTGACCGAGACAAAAAAAAAAAAGTGAGACTTAATTGATTACAGCAGGATGGACAGAGTAGCAGATGATCTTTGGAGGGTATCCCTTATTGTCCTTTTTTGGGGGGTGATTAATCAAAGAAAATTTTAGAAAAAAACTTTCGTGGGAAAAAATTGCCACAGACTCTGAGATTTCTCAGAAACATATACATGCAAAGTGCTAGGAACACATTGATTAAGCTGGACCCATTACTTAATAGACATCATTACTTAATATTAACCAAATAATTTACATTTTAAATTTATCTAAAAATAGAAAGACTAGGGGGGGATTTAGTAAAGGATTAGTAATTTCACTTTAACAAAAATTGTGTACTAGTCATCAAACTACTTAACAAAATAAGTGAACAAAATCTTTTAAATTTCATCTGTATAGAAGGATAGGAACAAGAATTCACATATATCTTAATTTCATAAACTATCGCCATTTTGCTTTTATAGTTGATCTAATGGAAAATAAAATAAAACAAATCAAAATAAATCTGTGATAAACCAGAGAAATGAGCAGCAAGGAATTGTGGTTCATTTCCTCCCCCAATAATGGATGAACTAAATTTCATAATTAAAGCCATATATGCAAAGGGCTATGGTGTATTTTAGAACTATAGAGACAGAATAATGTAGAACTAAAGCATCTGGACTTTGGAGCCAACTTCTAACACTCTAATGGGGTAACCTGGGGAAAGCTGCTGAGTGTTTCCAAGAGCAGGACCTCTTCATAGTGTTGTTCCTAGGACTAAAGGAAAGTTCTCAGCACAGCACCTCACGTGTTGCAGTTTCTAAGTAGTGAAGGGTTATTATGTTTGCACATCTGCATGAATGTGAACCCCAACTATCTTTGATCATGCTGAGGTCCTGAGTTTACTAAAATGCCTCCTCTAAGTTCTTCTCTTCTTCCTGGCCAACCAGACCTTGACAGTTAAGAGACATGACAGTGCTTAGAGCCTTGTTGCATATTTTTATAAGAGAGAAAAACATGAAGTTAGATGCGTGGATATGGAAAGAAATGACAACTGTTAAAATCAAAGCTGAAGACTTTTGCTTCTGGGCAAGATAAAGTAACGCAGACTGGATTAACCTTTCCACCCTAAACAACAAAAAAGACATTCAAAATATTTGAAATAAAATAAACAACAACTTTCATACATTGTGTGTCAAGCATTGCAGGACGCTGGTCCCTGAGAGAGGAAACAGAGTGCGCCCTATGGGATTTACCAGAAGAGAGGAAAAAGAAAAAATGCTCCTCTAATAAATGAGGTTACCAAGGTCGTAGGGCAAGAGGTCAATGTGCAAAAGTCAACTGGATTTTTATATACTAGCAACAAACAGAATTTGAGCGAAAAGTACTATAATAACATAAGAAATGTGATACATTAGCAGATAATTTGATAATAGATGGGCAAGCTACAAAACAAGGCCGAGAGAAATTAAGGAAAACTTAAATATATGGAGAGCAACAGTGTGCTCACTGACTGGGAGACTTAATACTGTGAAGATGCCAATTCTCCCAAAATCGATCTATCACTTCAATGCATAACAATCAAAATCCCACCAGGACTTTTGGTAGAAACTGACCAGCTCATTCTAAAACTTATAGAGAAAAGCAAATTGTTCATTACCTAAGCAACTCTGAATAAGGACAAAACTAGGCAACTTGAAATTGTGCTATTTGAAGACTTGTTATAAAGCTATAGTCATCAAGAAGTGTACTGTTGGTGTAAAGGTAAATATATATCAATGACATACACACAAGGACCAGAAATAGACTTTTACATATACTCATTTGAAGGGCAGTTAAGCATCCAAGGGGGAAAAGAATAATCTTTTTAAGAAATCATGTTAGAACATTTGAAGAGGACAGGGAGGATCAGAAAGGCCACGAGGAGACAGCATTTTCGATGATGAACTTGTTAACTCTTAAATTTTGTTCCACTGTCCCAGATGTGAAACAGCTATAAAAACTTATATATAGTATATAATATGTTATATAGTTATATTATATTGTGTAATTACATTGTATATAATAACATGGTATGTTACATAGTATAACTACATGATACATTATTAACCTTTCCACCCTAAACAACAAAAAAGACATTCAAAATATTTGAAATAAAATAAACAACAACTTTCATACGTTGTGCATCAAGTAGTACAGTATAGAATACAGTATAATTATATATCATGTAGCTATACTGTATACTATATAGAATACAGTATAATTATATAGTATATAATATGTAAATATATACCATATACCATAATTATATAATAATGATGTAATATAAATCAACTAGCATTAATTAATATATATAATCTTTAAATTATGATTTACAGCCTATTTTAATCCATCTGTGTCAGTTTTGTTGAAATATTTGCAGAATTAAAACTTGGGCATCAGTGAATTAATCATGGTGATAATTGCATAGGTGTTTATATATTTTTTTACTCATTATTCCTGGTTAAGTATCTCAGTTAAACCTCAGTAAAACTAAAAAAAAAATGAAGAGAATATTTTTAAACTTCATAAAGAATAACAACCAAAACTATATATTTTTCCTATTTAAATACAAATGTAAGGATTCTGTGGTTGGAAAAACAAAGTTATGTGAATTTTTTTGTGTGTGTGTGGTACTGAGGATTGAACCAGTACCACAGTACCACCAGTACCATTTTTGGGAGGATACTGGAAGTATCATTGAGCTATGTCCTCAGCTCCTTTTTATTTATTTATTTTTTATTTTGCGACACTGTCTAGCTAAGTTACTTCACATTGCCTCAAATCTGCCATCCTTCTGTCTCAGCTTCCCGAGTACTGAGGTTCTAGGTGTGCATCACTAGAATTTTTAAGCGAGTTTGCTGAACTTGCAGAACCTCAAGGAGCATCTGAAGGTAGCCTTCTCCTGAAGGTGAATTCTTCTGGTAAGCAGCTAGAATACCATCGTATTTTTTTGGTGAGAATATCAAACACTTTAATGAAAACCTAGCTTGTTCATAATCATATTTAAATTTTCCTCAGATGATCTGGGGCAGAAGATATGAATAAATGAATATTTAGTGGGTTAAAGCCAATGAAAATGCAAAATCAATGATTATAGTCACAAAAATCCGAGAGAGACATAAACAACCTGGTTGAGCTTTGAGGAACTTTCACAGTTAAAGAAAATTGCCTTACCTGTTTTTGTCAGAGGATGGTTAACTAGTTGCCGAATGACACTGTTTTCTGAGGACCTCAGAAGTAGCACAATATCAGTTGGCAGAGTGTCTCTGTTTTTAGCCAAGAACCCACTTGCACTATAGAGAACCTGTGGGTAGAATCTACCGTTGAAATTATCACAATCTGTGTCACTGTCATCGCCACCAACAGCTATTTACAGAGCTTACTCTGTACTGAGCAACAGGGACATAAAGATGACAAAGGTCATTCCTTACAATTTGGTTGGAAAAACGAACATTGCTGGTTTATAGTATATCTTAGAGAAAAAACACGTGTCTCACTGATTTTATTTGACTTGAAATAACTGAAGAGGTTTGGGTCTTCCCGCCATATTGGGAACTTGGAATAATTCCATTCTCCACTTGGAGAGATGTGCAGTGTAAATGAAGCACAGCGGGGCTACCCAGGGAGTCCTATTCTATGACAATCAATCCCCGTGTTAGGGTTTGGATCCAGAATGTCCCCCCAAAAGCTCATGTGTTGGCATTGCAGTAATGTCCCCAGGTGACATAACTGAACCGTGAGGGCGCTAACCTCATCAATGCATTGGTGGATTAATAACTGAATAGATGTACTGGGTGGTAACTGGAGGTAGGTAAGGTATAGCTGGAGAAAGTAGGTCGCTGGGAGGTGTGGCCTTGGGCTGCATCTGTCTCTGGTCCCTTCCTCTCTGCTCTCTGCTTCCTAGCAGCATGAGTTGAGCAGCTCTCCCCTGCTATGCCGCGCTCCGTATCTGCCTTGGAGCTGGCAGACCATGCACTGAATCTGAAACCACGAGCCAGAGTAAACTCTCCGTAAGCTGTTCTTGTCGGGGACTTTGGTCTCTGCAACAGGAAAGCTGACTAATATACACCTGCATGGAATTGGACATGATACGTTTTTACCTTAGTAATAGTAGAGTCTAAACATACTGTGGGCGTTTGTATTCCTGGCACTGAGAAATACTGTTAAGACTTTTAAAAGATGAATAGAATCTAAAGACGAAGGATGATCCAATTTGGTGTTTGCTATTGATTAAACTGTGTCCTCCCATTATATAGATATCAAAACTCTCTGCATGCATATAGAGAAAAGGCCACGGGAGGCTCCAGCGAGATGTGTGCAGGCCAGGAAGAGAGGCCTCATCAGACGCTAATCCAGCAGGGCACTCTGATCTTGAACTTCTGTTGTTGAAGCCTCTCAGCCTGGATATTCTTGTTATGTAGCCTGAACAGAATAACAGAGTGCTTAAAAAATACTGGACTAAACGGTCATAGGCAATTCTTGATGGACGTTCACTCTTAAAAGAGGCTTTATTCGGGCAATCAGATGCTAAAGATCATAGGCAGCTGTGATTGGAGTGGTTGAAGGTGTGCGCTTTTAAAAACAAAAGTCTGTGAAACATTAACCAACATATGGAGTTTGCCAAGGGGGCTGGGATGGAAGGGGCCCTGTGCTGTTTAATTTTTATGTATTTCTATACATTCTTTCTTGATTTGAGTGTCTTCTCAGTGCCCTGATATTTACGATATCTTTGTGAGGGTATGATTCATTGTTTTCCACAGAGGAGGGAAGGAAAGCACCTTCTGGGTGTCTGAGGCTTGCTCTGCTGTGCGAATGTCGCAATCAATGGGTGAACATTTTTCCTCCAACTGCATAACAGTCCTGTCATGTCTCCAGCCCGTGCCTTCTCTTAGTGAGAAGGAGAGACAACGGCTGCAGTAGAGAGAGAGAAGCATCTGAAGTCGGAGGAGGGCGGTTTATACAAAAGGTCCTCAGTTTGTTAAAAAGAGGATGGGGAAGAGTTAAAACAATGTCAGTTAATTACCTACAGCTAGATCTTATGGTCAGGAAGATGGACACTAAATATTAGCTCGTCTTTTATTTTCTCTTTTTTTCTTAGCTTCTTGGTAAAAATTCCTCTACAAAAACTATAATCCGTGTGTGTGTGTGTGTGTGTGTGTGTGTGTGTGTGTGTATTATTGGTTGAACCCAGAGGCATTCTACCTCCAAGGTAAACCCCCCAGCCTTATTTATTTATTTATTTATTTATCTATTTATTTATTTGTAGTGAACAGGGTCTCACTAGGTTGCCGAAAGTCTCACTACAACGCTGAGGCTGTCCTTGAACCTGCAACCCTCCTGTCTCAGCCTCCCAAGTATTAGGATTACAGGTGTGTGCCACCGTGTCCAGTGGAAAAACTCTAATTTTATATTTGTTGAACTAAGAGAAGGATTTTTAAAAATCTTGTCAGGATAGATCTTGTGTGTCTGTCGTGCAGTGGACATGGTCTCCACAGACACAGCAGGGGAAGCAGAAGAACAGAATCCGGGCCAGAAAAGATGACCACCTCATTATAACTATCAACCAGTATTCGCTGTCATGATTTTCATGCTTACCCTTATTATTTGATAAAAGCTAATGAGAAAGTCAGTGGCAATTCTTTAGACTTCTTACCTTTCCTGCATAATGATGAATTCCAAAACTGAGGTCCATTCTTTTGGGTCTCCAGAAGTACTGTGATTTCAGGTTACCCTCAAATTTTTCTGGAGGAAAAAAAAAATGAACTCCAACATCAAGCATGTAGGAAATCCTCAGAGCATACTGATGGTCGGAACCATTTATTTCACCATAATGTGTAGTCAACAAAGAAAATTTCATATACTAATTTGTACAGACTTGGAATGGAAATATTAACAGTAAAGCCAAGCTCATGGTCATCGACTTTTACCACTGCCTTGTGACTTAGGGCAGTTCTCAAGCCTGAGCGTGCAGGAGAGTCACCGTGAGGGGCTGCGGAAACCCAGGCTTCTGGACTCCATCCTCAGAGTTTCTGACTCCACAGGTCTGGGGCAGAGCCAAGGACTCACATTTCTAACAAGTTCCTAGGTTCTGCTGGTGTTCCTGGTTTGGGTACCATATTTTGAAAACCACTGGGAAGAAAGAAACTACTTGAGACTGGCCAAAGAGGTTTATGAGACGGTTTGATGCCACGCCACGTGCCAAAAACATGGGTGGTTTGTCTTTTCTCTCTGAGGAGCTATACGTTGATCGATTATGTAAGGAGCACAATAGGATCAGAAAGTCAGTTACATTTTTTTTTTTTTTTTTTTTTTTTTTGCGGTACTGGGGGTTGAACTCATGGGCATTCTACCTCCGAGCTACACCCCCAGCCCTATTTTTTATTCTTTATTTTGAAACCAAGTCTCACTAAGTTGCGGAGTGCCTCACTAGGTAGCTGAGGCTGGCCGCGAACCTGGATCCTCCGGTCTCAGCCTCCCGAATGCTGGGATTACAAGCATGCGCCACCACACCCGGCTTAGTCAGTTACATTTTGATGATAACTTTAACACATCCAGAGAACTTGTCACTCCATGTTCTAGAAGGAACATTTTCATATCAAATGACCGTTATATAATCATTTTATCCATGCTGTTTGGATTATTTTCCTTCCCATCTAGTATTGTTCAATTAGAGGAAAGAATAAGCCAGTCAGTGGGTCAGGAGGAAGCAATGTCATAGAATTAATGATAAGAAACAGGCTGTGCATATAACCAAAAGCAAATAGAAAATATGTGAATCTAAGTTTCCTGCAGGTACTTATTTTCTGGGTTGAATATCTCCTATCATCAGGTTAATATGGTGTTCCACATTAAAAATGACATTTTCAGTTACCTGGAAACTCTGGAGTCTTTTCTTTTTTAATTTAAGTGAGACCTTCGCATTTTAACTATTTTTGATGATCATCTTAAATATATTATACACATCTCTGCCTTCTCCAACAGAAAAAAATGAATACATTACATATTCCTTTGAAGACTCAGGGTTATTATCATGAACTTTTATTAATGTACTGTAACTCAGAGGTTATTAAGAAATTTGAGGCTATTTGCCTCTATTAAATAAATGGCTGGAACATCACAGATGAATTTGTTTCCTGCCTACTAGCTACCTCTTTTCAAATTCTAGAGCTTTTTTATTCTCTTCCAACCAATTTCTAATTGGGGCTGAATATTTTCTAAGGTAGTTTTATTTTGTGGTACAGGGATTGAACCGAGGTCATTCTATCACTAAGCTACACCCCAGCCCTTAAAATACATATACATTATATATATTTGTATTTATATATATTTACACAATTATATATAAATACTAATATACATTGAAAAAGGGTCTCACTAAGTTGTAGAGGTTGGCCTTGAACTTGTGATCCTCCTGTTTCAGCCTTCCAAGTATTGGGTTTCCAGGTATATGCCACTGTGCCTGGCTTCTAAGGTCATTTCTAATCTAGGATTCTATGGTTAGGGTTCTACCATAAAGTAAGGAGAAATCCAATATCTAATCATGTTTAATTCAACACTAAATGCTTCACCCTATTATAAACATTCACTGGTCCAGGTATTAGATTCAAAGTCTCTTCTTTAAAGTCATCTATGCAGGTTTTGTGACAGCTCCCTCCCAGGTAATCGAAAATATTTTAAATTATTCAGGATTACACACAAATTCCAGACACCATGAAGTCATAGTGGATTTAAAACTTACCTACGAGAGTCTGGTCGGTGGCCTTGGGAAATCTACTTTCCTCATCAAGCAGGGACAGTAAACCCATTGGCTTCTGCAGAAACATGTCTAAGAGGGGCCTGTTATCTTCATATTCAATAACTCTGGCATCAACATCTTCATTTAGGTATTCATTCTATAGTAGGTCATGATACAAGCCAAAATATTCACTCAAAATGGTGTGAATAATATATAGGTTGATAGTAATTACCTAGAAGTCTACTTTACATGCATTATAATAAATTGCTGTCTTATTCTCTTCACAGACTGGCTAGTTCATTAAAATTCGCACTGATTGTACTCAGGATATGAATAAAAGGATTTCTAATCTTTATCATATAGTTATAGACAGCTCAAGTTTCAAGATGGAGGAAAACAAAATGCTAGTTATAAGTTGTAAGATTATGTTCCAGAATTTATAGAATATGAGTTAGGTATAGCTTAGAATTATACTTTCCCTACTGGATCTTTCCAGCACATTTATATCACTTTTCGGTCATGATTTTGGACATCTACATTGTTAGTAGCATAGACCGCTGGGGGTCATGGGGACAAGCAGTGGGTTTAGGCCCAAGGGCACACTGGTTCCCATCTGGGCTCTGCCACCTAACTGGTCACACAACCCATTGGGGTTTTCTTACTCTATAAGCTTCTCTCTTCTCATCTAGTAAGTGGGAGTAATAATCTCTATCTCACAAAACAAATGTATATGGCACATTAGTAATCATTTGATATCGAGTGAATTATAAAAGATGAGTGAAATAAAAATAATGAGCCGCGGACAATGACTGCAGGGTGATCATTAGCACCCTTGACAGCACAGGTGCTAATGATCTGCTCTAGAAAAGAGATGCAAGGCTTGGGCCACAGCTCTGTTTCTGTGATTTTGCCCTCACACCATACACACTGCACCCCATCCCCGTGCTGACAGCTGTAAAAGAGAGGACACACATGGCTTACTAGTGATGCTTGTGGGTCGGGGAGTACCTGGTTTTCAGGGATAAAACAAACATTGTAAGGGGGTAAATGTATGGAAAAACTAATTGCTGACTTGGGCAGAATGCCCTGTACCACTTGCATGGTGAAATTACAGGCTATTTTCATGATTGTTTTAAGATAAACTTTAATCCATCAAATATGTTCCTTGAACACCTTTATAATAAGGCAAGATAAGAAGACGTGTAAAATAAGCTCCCTGTCTCAGCAGATTTAAAATATAATTTGGGTGACAATTCAAGGTAATATAGGAGAGACCCTACATACAATATGCTATAAGAGTTTAGAGAAGGAAAACTTATTTCTGGCAACAGAAATAAGTCAACAGTGTTTAGTCAACAGCAGGTGGGACGTTTGATTAGCTGAAACTTTCAAACGCCATGACAGGAGACTTATAAAGTGGAAATCTTATTTCAAGGGTACCACAAGAAAAAAAATGTATTTTAATTTTTAGTTTTTGTGGTGTTGGGTGGGGGAAACTTAGGGCCTTGTACATGCTAAATGTACCCCTGGCCATTGAGCTACATTCTCAGTCCAATGTATATACTTTTAAAATAAAACAAAATCTAATGCATAAAAAGGAGGGAGGATCCATGACCAAAAAGGTGTAGAACCTGAAAGAAAATGAAAACCATGTCTTGAAGGCGCATGCCTTTCAATTTGAAGGTAACCTTGGGAGAAATCTGTATAGGATTATTTTACTCCTAGACACGCTATGCTGACAGCATATAATAGCTTCAATCACAACTACAAAGTTCAAAGGAGCTTTCCTGTGTTTTATATAGAAAAGCACATGGGGTTAAGGTCTAAACAGATGCATCTGTCATTTCTATTTGCTTGTGTCAAGATCCAGGGGGTGCTTCGTGGCAGGTCATACATAGCAGAGATAAGTAATTTGGAAAATAAGGGGCTTCCCTTAAAGACATCTGCTATTATTATGAGTTCCAGGTAAACCAAGAGGGAGAAAATGTAAGCTCTGGAGAGACCAACTCAGCCAGCACCTTGACCTCAGACCTTCAGTCTCCAGAAACAGGGAGAAGATGAACTTCTGTGGGTAAAGCAGACCTGCTGCTGAAGCCTGTGATATTCTGATATGACATCCCTAGCAAACTGATAGGCTGAGCTTTCTGGACTATTCTTGTAAAAGTTGTTTTTAAAAAGCAGTTTTCCAGGTAGAGGAAGACTGGGAGAAAGTAACAAATCATTTGTACATGTGTGTGTGTGTGTGTGTGTGTGTGTGTAATCATTAATTTTCAATTATAAATGTATAAATGTAATTATTTTCAATTATAAATGCTCATTACAAAATGCAAAATATGGGAAAATCATTAAGACCTTGAAATTCAAGCCTAATCCATCTTTTATAGATAATTAACATTTTGTGGAATCTTTACAGTTTTCAGTGCATAATATTTTTGATAAAATAGAAATTATACTATTAATCGATTTAATTTTACTTTATTTCCTTTGACAAAAGGAAAATAACATTATGCTTTAAGCATATACTCATAAACATTCTTTGAATGGCTACCTGATACTGCATTCTATAGTTTTTGATCCTATTCTTTTAGATGGGGTCATTTTAGTTTGTTTATTTGTTTATTTACTTACTTATTTTTGTGGTACTGGAAATTGAACCCAGGGGTATTCTATCACTGAGTAACACACTCAGTCCTGTTTATTTATTTTTGTGGTACTGGGGATTGAACTCAGGGGCATCCTACCACCAAGCTACAACCCCAGCCCTATATTATTATTATTATTATTTTTTTAAACCATCTCACAAGTTGCAGAGGGCCTCACTAAATTGCTGAGGCTGGCTGCGAACCTGTGATCCTCCTGTCTCAGCCTCCCAGGTACTGGGATTACAAGTGTGTGCCACCATTTCTGGTTTATTTTTCATTTTGAAACAGTCTTGCTAAGTTACAATGCACTGGCCTTGAACCTGTGATCCTTCTGTCTTGGCCTCCCAAGTATCAGGATTACAGGCAAGCGTCACAGCACCCAGCCTTATCTATTTTAAATAGTGCTTTGAGGTACATCCCTGAGCACCAGGCTTTTCTGTATTTTGTAATAGACCTTTGTTCAGATTAGCCCATTGAATGGTGTGAACACGCCACAGATTTCTGACATGCATTTGTAGACTGATGCGTTGGAAGCGGACAACAGTGTGCCCGCTAATCAGTTTGGCATGAACATGCCTAACTTGCTGTCTCCTTGCCAGCAATGAATATTCTCATTAAAGAATTTTTATCTGATACATATTTTTTTTTTTGTGGTACTGGTGATTGAACCCAAGGATGTTTTACCTCTGAACAGCAAAAAAATTTTTTTTTTCATAGAGCCTTTCTAAGTTACTGTGTGCTGGTCTTGAACCTGTGATTCTCCTGTCTCAGACTCCCAAGTACTGGGGTTATAGGTATCATCTTAAGATAAGGAGATATTTGGTTTAGGACTTCAGAAATGTAGTTTATTATATATTAGAATCTCTCTAGTTTCAACCATTTCTTCCCTCCTGTTGTGCTTAAATCTATACCAAAAAAAATTTTTTTTTTCAATACTGGGGATTAAACCCAGGGGCATTCTATCTCTGACCTACACTCCCAGCCCTATTTTTTATTCTTTATTTTGAAACAGAGTCTCACTAAGTTTCAGAGGGCCTCACTAAGTAGCTGAGGCTGGCTGCGAACCTGGATCCTCCCTCTCAGCCTCCCAAATACTGGAATTACAAGTGTGTGCCACCATGCCCGGCTAATTTTATTTCAATCTGTTAACAATATGCTGTAACTTTCCATGTAGAAAGCTACAGTAATTATGTGGATCTATGCTTTTACTTTGTATATTTCATTAAAAATTCATTTCTATCAAAATTTTGAAATATGATCAAAATAAGTACCACAAATCCCCACCTCACACTGAGGGGTGGTTCAGCTGCATCAACGAAAGGAAAACAGTATGTGAGCAGCTGGGTGCTGAGGTGGCACCAGGTTCTCAGGACCTTGAGAGGCTGCAGAGACCCAGGGAAGGTGACCCAGACTCCTGCCAGGACTGCTGAGGTCCAGACGCCCTACTGACTTGGACATCAGCTTTCATACGCAGCGTGAGAAGTGCGGGGAATAGCTGGATGTGATCCCAAAGGAAAACCCTAAACCTGGCTGCACAGTTAAAAAGGGAGATCTGCTGTACCAAGGGCTTCGAAATGTATTTGACTGCATTAATGTTGAAAGAAAGTGCATATACAAATGGACACGTGCGTGTGCGCGCTCTACTAGGGATTGAACCCAGGGGCATCCTACCTGTGAGCCACACACACCCCAAAGCTTTTTGTTTTTTAATTTTGCAACAGGTTCTCTCTAGATTGCTGAGAGTCTCACTATTTGCTGAGACTGTCCTTGAACCTTTAATCCTTCTGTCTCAACCTCCTAAGTACTAGGATTACAAGTATGTGCCACTACTTCCGGTTTAAAAATAGTCTTTCGTAAGTGAAGAGCTAAAAGAAAGAAATGTTACTAACATCTCACACATATGGCTTCCTAGGGAAGAAAGTAGGATATAAAATAAAAAACTCATACTTTTGAGTGAAATAATTTGAAGATTTTTATTTATAAGGGGTTTGTTTTTAATTACCTATGCAGTTTTTATCAGATGACTGGTTCTTTTTACTTTATAATGTTAAAAAAAAGTTGAAAATGTAAGTATTATATAGTGAATGAATTTTTACTCTTTGCAATTGCCACAAATTATGCGTAGGAGCCCATTTCGTCCTGAAGCTTAATGCCTGGAAACCTCCGAGACATTAAGCTTGAGGAGAGGACCAGCTGGGGAGAGAGCCACGCACAGGCTTGCAGCCCGTTTCCATTATGCGTTCTGAATGGCTTCCTGATTATGAAATTGCGTCTGACTCAATCCTAAACCCACGACTGCATACATAAGTGATGTATGTTAAAGCACATCTTTGTGCAGAAACAAACATTAATAGCTCACTTTAAAAACAAACCCCAGTCAGGTTAATAGCAACTGTGCTGCTTTGATCTAGGAAGAAAGAAACCGGCCCGTAAGGAAGCAGAGTGACTTGGCGGAACTCTGAGCAAAGTCTTGCAGCACCGTCCACACACTCTGGATGCCACTCCCGAAAGAGCAGGTGGCATTTGTCCCAGTTCAAACTCATGCCCAGGGATGGACAACCTAAAATTGCTGTGTGCTCCTTTATTTTAGAATATTAGGGAGCAGGGTTCGTTTCTTTTGCATATTCTCCACCACAATGATTATCTAATCATGCCAAATGTGGGCTGTGTAATTCCACAGAACTTTAGATTTTCTATCAGACTTTTTTTTTGATTTTTTTTTTTTTTGGTACTGTAGATTGAACCCAGAGGCATTGTGTCCCCAAGCTACACCGCTACACCACCAACCTTTTTGACTTTCGGTTTTTGAAACAGAGTCTGGCTAGGTTGCTGAGAGTCTCACTAGTTGCCCAGCCTGCCTTCAAACCCGGGATCCTCCTATCTTAGCCTCGAAGAAGAACTGGGATCCCAGGCGTCTGCCACCACGGCTGGCTCACTCGTACTTTATTATGTTGAGCTCTCTTTCACATGGAAGATAGCCAGAAAACAAACAAATGAGAACAGATCGAACACAATTGACACCTTGGCTGTGTGTTTACTGTGGAGACTCAGAGTGAAGCCTATTGCAAAAAAAAAAGGACTCACTCATCAGAAATGGGAGAGCTTGCTTGGGGCCCGTTGAGCCCATGTGGAAGTCAGCATAGTGTAGAACAGCGCCGCTATGCAAATGTTAAATGGGAAGGCTAAAAGATGAATACTGTACTCAGGGAATTAATACAACTGGAAGAAAATAATACATGTTTCAGGTGCTCATCTGGGAAAGTCTGAGTCTCGAATTTTGAAAAGATAACAACTATACTCCTTAGCCGATCATCTTTCATTCGCAGGGGTGGGTTCTCCTAGGATTATCATCTAATGTTCACACTCGTTTTTATATATACAAATTGATTTAAATGTTATTAAGATTAATACACATAAAATTGTTCTTCAAAGATTGGGAAAGCATGAAAACTTAAAATACTGTGAAATATCACACACCAGGAAATTTTCAGGGTGTGTATATCACGTATGCTAGGAGAATAATGCTAAAAGAGATAAGTTCTCTTAACATGCTAAAGGTCTACATCATAAGAAAAAGAAAGAGACACCAGTTCTGGATGCTCCAGGCTGGTTGTGTAGAGATTCTGAGGCACTCAGCCATGTGTCTACAGAAACGGAGGCTGTGAAGAGAGGGACACGAAGCTATCAGCGGGCAGACAACGGGGATTTTCAGGTTTAGAAAAATGTTCTTGAAAGTAATACAAAAGACTAGTTGGAGGCAACCAGTCCAAGAAATACAAAACTACCCACTCGGCAATCCAGAGGCTAGGTCACTAACATTAATTCCTTCGTGAAGAACATTTTGCTATTCATTATTTTTGTCAACAGAAGTCAATGGGGAAATTATATTCAAAATGCCTTTGCAATGAACTTTGCTTGACTATCCCACTATATATTAAATTAAAACTGGGGTCAATAAAGAAATTCTTCTAGCAGATGATTATTTATGCTCCAGTGTTGTAGACTTGTTAACAAAGATAACGTTTGCTAGTTTAAGTAGGACTGCAGTGCTTCCTCTGTGAAGGAGCTTCCCAAGGCATGCGTCCTATTGACGCTCTGCCAGGTCATTTGTGTGTCACCTGAAGTTGAGAACACCATATCCTACTGATACACAATGGCAGTTATTTATTTATTTATTTATTTATTTATTTATTTATTTATTTATTTATTTATTGCAGTACTGGGAATTGAACCCAGGGGCATTCTACCTCCGAGCTACACCCCCAGTCCTATTTTTTATTCTTTATTTTGAAACAGGGTCTCACTAAGTTGCGGAGTGCCTCACTAGGTAGCTGAGGCCAAGAACCCGGATCCTCTGGTCGCAGCCTCCCAAGTACTGGGATTACAGGCGTGCACCACCACACCCAGCCATGACAGCTCTATTAGAAGACTAAGCAGCTCTCTGATCAAACCTGAGATTATATTTGACAAAAACAAAACAACAAAAAACCAAAAACATGACCATGACTTTAACCAACAATTTGTTCTCATAACTGTTTCTTGTTTACGGAAATGTGTTCTTTAACTGTGATAACTAATACATACAGTAGGGTTAGCATTTCTTAGCTATAGTTACATATATATTATATAGAATTGTAGCTATCTATGTAGTTATATGTAATATAGAGTTAGCATTTCTTATATTTTTTTACTTCAGAGGGATGGGACAGAGAGAAAGAAAAGAAAATGTGCCACCACATGTTAAAATTCAGAGAATCGTTGACTAATCCTGAGTCCATCAGATCACATATGCATCAACTTGATCATACTTAGCTACCGATGTCTCGTCCATGAGATTACAAAGCAGGGATTCCTAGGAAGTTATCCTAGAAATCGCACAGGAGAGGACTGGAAATGGCTTTAATTCCTCAAAGTGCTTTGTGTAATCCTGCATTCTAGTTGAGTTTAAAATTTTATTGAGGGAAATTTCGAGTTTTTAAAAAAACTCTCTCAAGGAGGTTTTAAAGAGCCTTATAGAACAGTTTTGGTAGCAAGCCCAAAGACAGAAGAAGAGCATTCGGATCGTAAATGAAACTCAAGGAGGCCAGTCAAAGTGATTTTTAAATTGTAATATTCTATAAAATGTAAAAAAGAATAATTACTAAAATATCTGTACATTGGCTTAAGACTAGGTCCAACAAAACCTGGTTCTAACCCCAATCCCCCCAAAAAGAACAACAGCGCAATCAGTGCAAGTCATTAACTAAGCAGCGGGGAGATACACGAGGATGCACCTGGTCCCTTCAAGTACGTAATCCTAATAGATACATACTAAAAAACCCAAACCAAAAGGTGTACCTGGTTCAGTCTATGCTTTGAATGGATTCTGTGCAGACAGTGAGGCGTTAAAGCAAGATGCCACTGATTTAATTAATATTTGTTACGCACTTGCTAGGTGTCTCAGCAAGTGCTGGCAAAGCAAATACAAAAAGAACAAAGACATGCATGATCACGGCCCTAAAATGTGTGGCCTAGTGGGAAAGGCAAAATGCCTCAGTGACCAGTAGGATTGGGGCCACTCCAACGCAGCGGGGGAGGTTGGAACCAGGTGCCACATACCCTAGGTCACCCATGGGGAGAAACCAAGGCCTTGTGGTGTGTGGAAGATGCTTTCTAGGAGCTTGGCTATGGGGGAAGGGAGAGCGCATGGCTGTAGAGCCAGGCAGTGAGGAGGGTTTATGGGGTTTCTTCCTGTTTGTTTTTAAGACTTTAAAGAGATTCCTTACTATCCTATGGGAGGACACCAATAGACAGGGCTGAGAAGGAGACAAGAAAAGGGCTAGGAAGAGAGAAAGAATGAGTATTTGACAGAACCAGATCCTGTGGTAGATGGGAGAGAGCTTGAAAAATCAGAGATAAAGTCTTACATTTATATTCTGTTTTGGGCTGAAGAAATGTCAGGATGTGGGGGTTCGGGGTGTTGCTCAAAGGTGGACTGCGTGCTGCAAGCTTGAGGCCCTGAGTTCAATCTCCAGCTCCCCCAAAACCAAACCCAGACAAAAAAGAATTGTTTCCAATGTGCACTTTCATGATAAATTTCTCTATAAGCCTAATAAAAAATTCTCAATAAGTCTAGTGATAAAGAGTCTCATGTACCTCAAATTTACCTCGAAGTTAAATTAAAATATCAGTTCTAATCAGTTAATATAAAGTAAAATAATGTAATTTAAAGGAGACAAAAGACATACCGAATGATATTAAATATGACTCTTTTAGACATCATAAAATAATTTAGATAATCTTAATATGACAGTTTTGCTAAGTGCAATTCAAGTAAGGCTCTGCTTTTTCTCACAGGAAGAACATTTTTGAAGCTGACTCACAAATTACACGTTGTACCCTGACAAAATGGCCATTCAATCGCATTTGCATCAAACCCATTATCTGTGTTCCGTTGCCTAGCTACTGGAATTCTGAAGTTTAATGCATCTTAGATGGATATCAACATTTCACACAGAATTTCAGCCATGCATTCTAGAGAGAGAGAGAAACTGTTAGACACACCTGTTTGCTTAAATTTTCAAAGGAATTTTCTTTGTTTGCAAAGACTCAGACTTACTAAGTTTCTGAGAGTGTATTGATTTTCAGAGAAGCATTTTTAATATCACCTTTGCAGTTACATTAAATTCATTCTGGTTTTCTGGTTTTTGTTTGTTTGTTTGTTTTTGTTTTTGCTAGGGATGTGAAGAACAGAAAATCATTCATCTTTTTAAGTGTTCACAGCTTTAAATCTTTGGTTTAGGTCCTACTTCATTTGAACAATTACACACATAACACACATGCATGCTTCTTTAATGTAAATACGGTGACTTACCTGTTCCCATGCAAATACGTGTTGATTAAAATAATACTGAATTTGTTCATTTGCAATGTTAATGCACAGTTGCTCAAATGAATTTTTTTTGAAATTTTCAAAGCCAAATATATCAAGAATGCCAATACTCAGCTCACCGCCATTCTCACTGGAAGAATTAAAGTGGAATTATTGTAAGTTATTACAAATTTCCTTAGGAGGTAATGCAAAGCAGAGTATCTCAGAATTTCCACTGCTGATTCGATTAAGGAACTGAGTATCAGCATCTACACTTAGGGAGAAATTTTCTTTTCTTTTTTTTCTTTCTTTCTTTTTTTTTTTTTTTTTTGCGGTCCTGGGAATTGAACTCAGGGGCATTCTACCTCCGAGCTATACCCCCAGCCCTATTATTTATTCTTTATTTTGAAACAGGCTCTCACTAAGTTGTGGAGGGCCTCAGTAGGTAGCTGAGGCTGGCTGCGAACCCGGATCCCCTGGTCTCAGTCTCCCAAGAGTGTGCCACCACTCTCGGCTTGGGAGAAATTTTCTTAATTGAAAAGTTTCTTTCCTTAGAATAAGGGAGGAAAAATTAATTTGCATATGTAAATAGAACAGTATTTTCCTTAGGCTACACCCCCAGCCCTATTTTTTTATTCTTTAATTTTGAAACAGGATCTCAGTAAGTAGTACAGCCTCACTAAGTATCTGAGGCTGGCTGCAAACCTGCGATTCTCCTGTCTCAGTCTCCCAAGTACTGGGATTACAAGGGTGCCACCATGCCCGGCTCAGAAATCACTTTTATACCCTTATATACTTAAAAAAATGTTTTTACCAAAGTGCACAGTCAAAACCCTGGTGAGACAGACATCATAGAGACGACCTGGATAGTATCCAGCATACGGTGGGCATTCAAATCAAAACTATACTAGGAAAGCAAAAATTCTGTTGAGTACTGTCTTTCATTTTAGGAAAACAATTTTCAAAATCTTACTAAATACATCTTAATGACTTGAAGAACTGTTATTTTTAACAGTTGCCTGGGCAACTTAGCAAGACCCTGTCTCTCAAAAAAAAAAAAAAAAAGGGCTGTAGCTCAGTGATAAAGGGCCTCTGGGTTCAATCCTCAGTACTGTGAAAACAACAACAAATAGAACTGAACAAAAAAGCCGCAATGACTTATGTATTCAATGTCATTACATAACAGCAAATGACAAAGAGACCCAGAAAACGCAGCCAATTGCCCAGAGTCACAGAAGTTAGTGGCAAAGGCTGGCATTGAATGTGAGCTCTCCAACAGCTCAATGTAAATCTTGGCAAAACAGAACTCAACTGTTCAAATTGGCCATGCTCTAGTTCATTAAACTTTCTGTTAAAAAAAATAAATCTAAGCCGGGGATAGTTTTCATTAGAATATGGAAAGGAAAGTAATCACTTAGCAGCTGGTTATAGTGAAGTTTTTGGCAGAGCGTCCTGCGGGGTGCCGTCTAGAACTAACCATGCAGATGACGACTAATAAGTGAAGTCAAATCTCTTAATTACGTCATGTCATTTCCATTACCTAGGACATACATATGTTAAAAACTTCTGAATTTTACATTTTTCTCTATGCCTGACACCCTAGAGACAGTCACATAGGAACATATGAACCATTTGGACCATTAAAACGATAATGGGTGAGCGGGATTGTGGTTTGTGAACTCAGCTGTGATGGGGCAGAGTTCAGTAGGCGGGCGCAGAAACAATTTTGAGGGACAGAGTTAAGAACATAGGGGGAATTATGGATTATCTCTTAAGAGAGTCTGGATAATATTACAGTGTGGGAAGAATTTTAGTGGAAAAATAATAAACTATATACTAGAAATGTATACAAAATGGTCTTTCATGTTTAGTAACCAGGTGTGAATCAGGCCACTTTAAGGTAAGGCATCCATCTTGCTTTTTGACATGCAAAATTTCCAAAATTCGTACTAGTTATGGCAGAACAGAGGACTTGGCACGATCCAGTCAATGGTTGCCATGAATATCTTTATTTTTTATTTTATTTTGAGACAGGGTGTTGCTAAATTGCCTAGGCTGGCCTTAAATTTGTAAAACTCAGCTGGGAACAGTGGCACATGCCTGTAATTCTGAGACAGGAGAATCACAGGTTCGAGGCCAACCTCAGCAGTTTAGCAAGGCCCTTTGTACCTTAGAGAGACCTTGTTTCAAAATTAAAAATAAAAGAGGGCTGGGGGTATAGCTTGGAAGTAGAATGACTCTGGGTTCAATCCCTAGTACCACATAACAAACAAACAAAAAACAAACAAAAAACCTTGCAAACTCCTGCCTCAGCCTCCCAAGTATAGATTACAGGCATCAGCCATAGACTGTCTTTAGTTGTAAGACAAGCCACCAGAGAGGACATGCATTTAATGAGAGCTTGTTTCAAAATAAAAATGGCTGGGGGTTTTCCTTAGAGGTAAAATCCCCTGGGTAGAATCCCTAGTACCAAAAAAAGAAAAAAAAAGTTTCTTTTTGTCATACTTAATTTAAACCCTTAAAAAAACAGAGAATTGCCGAACTGATATTTTACACAAGTATAGAATGAAATATACTTCAAAGAATACTTTGTAATTAAAGGAACATTAATCGACAGTAAGACATCATGTTTAAAAAATCACTTCTACTGGAATTATTCCGGTTACTGCAGTTTTTAAATTGCAGCAATTAAAATTTTTACAGTTGTGTGGCATAATAAGGTGGTACTATTAGGAAATGAAGCATATCCACTGAAATATAACTTTGACAATTAAATTACACCAATTAGAAACACGCTCAAAGGACTTATGCCAATCGAAAAATTACTGAAGGGTCTGTCACCTGATACTTGAGGGCAAATGTTTGTAGAAACCTTTTTACCTCGGTGACGTGTCGTGTTGCAATAAACTGTTAATGCAGTTCACTATCCAGCTAAAGAGACGTCCGTATAAAGTTTTGGCCATGGCGTCTCTGACGTCGGACGCTTTTTCGACAGTGTTGGGGCGGATGATGGTTTCTCCCCTGGTGATCACGCAGTGGGAGGTGAGCGCTTCTTGTAGCTCGTCTGCCTGAATGCACAGCAGAGAGGCAGCTGCAAGAGGAAGAGACGTGTCAAGAAGCGTGGTCACGAGGCCACGTCCAGAACGTGGAGACGCCTCAATTCACCTTCTCCAGGTGATGCGCAATGGATACGTGGAGGTTCTGTCAGTGACAATGAGCTACTGTTCAGCGTTCGTCCTGGGTCTCTCTGGATGGGCTTTTTCTCCTTTTCTTCACTGGTCCAACTGTGGCTGCTGCATAACAGCATCACCCAACCCAGCCGGCCGGCAGGGGGGAGAACTGCACTAGGAGGTCGCTCAGCGCATGCCCGGCGTTGTCTCACGAATTACACTAAGCAATTTAAAAGCACCGTGAAGCCAGGCCTGGTGGTGCGAGCCTGTGGTCCCCGTACATGGGAAGCTGAGACAGGAGGATCACAGGTTCCAGGCCAGCCTCAGCCACATAGTGAGGCCCTGTTTAAGTGAGTGAATGAATGAATGGGGGTGTAGCTCAGAAGTGGAATGCTCCTGGGTTCAATCCACAGTAAATACATAAATACATAAATAAATAAATAAATAAATACATACATACATAAATACATAAATAAATAAATAAATAAATATAGAGGCTGGGGTGTAGCTCAGAAGTGGAATGCTCCTGGGTTCAATCCACAGTAAATAAATAAATAAATAAATAAATAAATAAATAAATAAATAAATATAGAGGCTGGGGTGCAGCTCAGAAGTGGAATGCTCCTGGGTTCAATCCACAGTAAATGCATAAATAAATAAATAAATAAATAAATAAATAAATAAATAAATAAATAAATATAGAGGCTGGGGGTGTAGTGCAGAAGTAGAATGCTCCTGGGTTCAGTCCACAGTACATAAATAAATAAATAAGAAGGAAAGAAAGAAAGAAAGCACAGTGAGTTGATTTGGTGAATTTTGAAATTATTGTTATATAATTATTTTTGTAATGTAAAAATTACTTGGGAGGCTACTTAAACTTTGGGAGTATACACAAACAGGGTCTACAACATACAGCTGAAAGGGCACGTCCTTTCTAATCTTGAGACTTATGTATTTCTTATCATCATTTCTTTTAGTTTCATTTTTCAGATTTACTAAGGTTTGCAAAAACTTGATGCCCGTGCTGGGGTGCGGCTCAGTAGTAGAGCACTCGCCCAGCATGCACAAGGCCCTGGGTTCAACTCCCAGAACTACAAAACAAAGTAAAGCAAACATTTGATGCCGGACCAAATATTTATCTAACATTTAGTGATTATTAAATATCATGGGGAATTTAAAATTAGGAATGC
This sequence comes from Graphiurus murinus, assembly GCA_004027655.1. Taxonomy (NCBI): domain Eukaryota; kingdom Metazoa; phylum Chordata; class Mammalia; order Rodentia; family Gliridae; genus Graphiurus; species Graphiurus murinus. Next base: position 102,943 of record PVLC010001228.1, on the reverse strand, counting down.
TTAAATGAGGGGAACAAAATTCATTTCTAAATATTATAAGAATCTTTAACCCAAATTTCTGCATGACAGGTAAGCTAATTTTTCAAATCAGTTGTTCTCTTTTAAAAATAATTTTGAGTCAGGCATGGTGGCACACACCTGTAATCCTAGTACTTGGGAGGTTGAGACAGGAGGATTGCAAGATCGAAGACAGCCTCAGCAGGTAGTGAGACTCTCATCAACCCAGTGAGACCCTGTTTCAAAATAAAAATAAAAATAGTATTGGGCTGTAGCTCAGAGGTAAAATTACCCCTGAGTTCAATCCTCAGTACTATAAATATTATACATATATATGTATATATGTATACATATACATTTAATTTACTTAAATTACTTTTAGCTATTTTGACAAGACATTTCTTGGTTATGTGGCTAAGCTTATTGAACTCTATCTTGAACAAAATATTTTTTTCACATTGTAGAAGTAATTTAGGCTCACTGCAGAAATTTTACCTTCAAAGTTAATGCTCTTTATTTCTTTCCATCTGGCATGTTTATGGTCATTATTATGCACAAATATTTATCTTAATGTAAAATGTTGAGCATTTCCCATTTTGTTAAATATTGCTTATAAATATGATTTTAATGTGCTGCATAACTTTCTGGAATTTACCATAATATATCAATTACTTTTAAATTGTTGGATGTTTGAGGTGTTTCTATGTGTTCACAATGATCAAAAATATTGGGTAAATATTTGGAGCATAAAAAATTGCCTAAATTCAGCAATTGGCTCAAAGTACATAAACATATCTAAGCTTTTGCCATATACTGCTAACTGCTTTCCAAAAACTGAACCAGTTACACTCCTATCAGCCAAACCAAAGACCAAGAATTTCAACAAAATTTCATGGTTACCAGGAATTATCATTTTTAAAAACAGTCATTTTGACAGGCAAAAAATATCATTTTTCTGTTCTTTTATTTTTTGTTTGGCAATTTATATTTATTTATTTATTTATTTAATTATTTTGTGGTACTGGGGATTGAACCCAGGGACATTCTACCTCTGAGCTACACCCCCAGCCCTATTTTTTTATTCTTTATTTTGAAACAGGGTCTCACTAAGTTGTGGAGGGCCTCACTAAGTAGCTGAGGCTGGCTGTGAACCCAGATTCTCTGGTCTCAGCCTCCCAAGTACTGGGATTACAAGCGTGCATCACCATTCCTGGCTTATTTTTATTTTATTTTAAAGCAGTAATGTTTCTCATTTCTAAGCAGGGATTACAGAGAAGATCAACTTTCCACAGTACAAAAACAAACAAACAACAACCACCACAAAAAAAACCCCAAAACTAAAGCATTTCGATATTTGTTGCAAATATTTTCTCTCATTTTTATTTATATGAAATTTCCTTTATGTTTTCTTTATTTATTATGAAAGAGCTTTAGTTTTTAGGTAGTCAAATATCCACTTTTTAAGAAAATCATTCTGTTTTTTGGTTTTCTGAACACCAACTCTTTCAAGTCCTTTCTCGGGATTATATAAATGCATTTTGTCCTTTACTTATATGATTTTCTTGCATTTACATTTACATACATTTAGAATTCACTTTTGTTTGAGAAGGATTCAAATTCCCTCTCTCCCAATTGATCAGGGAGTCATTTGTCCCTATGACACTGATTCCCTGCTGACTGGTAATGTCATTTTGGGTAATTTTAGCTGGATTGGTTTCTGAGCGCTGTCTCTCCTTGGTCTGTATGCCTGTGTCTATTTCCATATTGCGCATTCATCTGACAATCGATACAAGTGCCCGCTATGTGCCAGAAGTTCTATTCGGGGACATAACGCTAAGGACAGTACTTTGAAAATGACGTTCCAATTTTGATGATCTTTATCCAGAAGGGATGGGGAGCTAATCAAGATGTTTAAGTGGGAAGAGAGAGGGAGAAGAAGGAGGCGAAAGAGGGGAAACAGAAAGGAGAGAATGGGAGGGAGAAGCCAGAGGAGGAAGAGGAGGAGAAGCGGGAGATGAGGAGCCCCCCACACCACGGTTAAGCGATTTCTGGATGAACCGTGTCAAATGACCTGGAAAAGATCGATTCTTGACGTGGAGTGCACAATTGGGAGGCACTTAGCTCAGGCAACAGGTGATACTGTCTTGGATAAGACAGAGATGATGATGATAAGGAGTGATCAGCTTTGAGAGATATTTACAGGAAGGAACGAGCAGAACTAGCGCCCGAACAATCAAAACAATGCACCCGTGAAACCACTCGTGACGGGAGCCTTTGCTTTGGTGATACGTCCTCTTAACTATAAATCATTTTAATGTAAATTAGTAAAATTTCTTTTTTCCACAAGTGGCTATTCAGAAAATGGCTCCATCAGTTTTAAGTATATTCATATTAGTATTAACCTCTTGTGACCCGTATGATTCTCCTGCTATACTGGTTTTCCGTCATCAAAATCATTTTTTAATATGGTTGCTTCTGAGTATATACTTATCTATGCCTTTATGGTTTAGATTTCTTTTTTTTTTTTGGTGGTGGTGGTATTGAGGATTGAACCCAGTGGCATTCTACCTCTGAGCTACACCCACAGCTCTATTGTTTTCTAATTTTGAAACAAGGTCTCATAAGTTGCAGAGGGCCTTGCTAAGTTGCTGAGGCTGGCCTCAAGCCTGTTATCCTCCTGCCTCAGCCTCTCAAGTACTGGGGTTACAAGCCTGCACCGCCTTGTCTGGTTGGTTTAGATTTTGAATTCCCCCAAAGGTCCACACATTGAAGGCCTGCTCCCAGCCTGAGGTGCGTTGGGAGGTGATGGAACCTTCAGGAGCTGAGTCCTACTGGGAGGAAGTTGGGTCACGGGGAAGGGGGTGCCCAGAACGGGAGAGTGGGACCCCACGCCCCACCTCTCCCTCCTTTGCTTCCTGGCCCCCTGATTTTTTCATGTAACGTATTTCCACGTTAATAGCCATAAACCTACAAAATATTTTATTTATTTATTTTTGCAGTACTGGGGATTGAACCCAGGGGCATTCTACCTCCAAGCTACACCCCCAGCCCTACTTTTTATTCTTTATTTTAAAACAGGGTCTCACTAAGCTGTGGAGGACCTCACTAAGTAGCTGAAGCTGGCCAGGAACCTGGATCCCAAGTACTGGGATTACAAGTATACACCACCAGGCCTGGCTAAAATATTTTATTATTTTTTGTGGTACTGGGCATTGAACCCAGGGGCATTCTACCTCTGAGCTACACCCCCAGACCCATTTTTATGAAACAGGGTCCGGGAGGTAAGCAGCTTGGCTCCGCCACAGGCTCCCTGCTGTGCTGCCCTGTCTCCCCAAGTCCCCAGGGCAGTAGACCAGGCAGCCACGGCTGGAACCTCTGACACTGAGCCAGACTAGGACATCCCTTCCAGGTGATGTGGCTCAGGTGTCTGCCACATCAACATAACACAGCAGCCTGATGTCACTGCATCATTCTAACTGAGTGCTGATAACTCTCCTAATCATGATCAGAACAGTGAGTTTTTTTTTTTTTTTTTTTTTTTTTTTAATGAGGATTGAACCCAGGGGCATTCTACCTCTGAGCTCCACTCACAGCACTGCTTAATTTTGAAACAGGGTCTTGATAAGTTGCTGAGAGAGCCTTGCTAAGTTGCTGAGACTGTCCTCAAACCTGCCATCCTCCTGCCTCGGCCTCCCAAATACTGGGATTACAAGCATGCTCCATCACACCTGACTAGATAGTGAGAATTTAGATAGTGAGGTACCAATGGAGTTGTATGGTTATTCCTGTTATTTCTGATAAACTAATATATTATGTAGTAGTTATTTTATATATGGAAAATCAGGACAGGCTTCCTCAAGATTCCTAGGTACCTGCCAATCAGTATACGCCAATCTCAGACACTTGGTCTGTTGAATTACCAAGCTGATTATACAGCACGGTAAGACGCGGAGGGTAGAGATCTCAGGAATGGGTCTGGACCAGGAGAACTGCATTTGGTCATCTGATTACTCTAAAACATCTCATTGTATTTCAGAGTAAGTATCATTCAGCAAAAAATATATACAATGAAAATTTGTGTCATGATTCTCTGGGCTATGATGAAACTTACAACAAATAAAGAATTATTGCTGGTATGGTGATGCCTGTAATCCCAGAGGCTGAGACAAGAGGATTGCAGGTTCGAGGCCAGACTCTGTAACTTAGTGACACCCTATTTCAAAATGAAAAGGGCTGAGGGTGTAGCGCAGAGGTAGAATGTCCCTGGGTTCAATGCCCAGTATTCTCTCCAATACAGAATTATGAGGATATATGCGAGTGTTACAAATGAAAGAATATGGTATGGTCTAAGGAGAAAGAAAGCCATGCCACTGGATGATAACAGTGGGATACCTTAAAGTCACCAAATTCTGCCACTAAGAGAAAATGTGATTTGAAACAAGTACCACGGTATAACTCTATTTTGTGGTAAGTGATTGAGAAATTAATTAACCCAGGATAAATTCACTCAGTAAGAGAGCATACAGGTTTTCTTTTAAATTGATATAGGCCCTAAACCTGTAAGATAAAAACTTCAATTTTTCTCATAACAGTTAATTAAATTTTATCTATATTTTCCATTTTCACATTAAAATATAAACAGCTCCTAACACAGTCAATAAAAGCCTAGTCTTTGGAAATGTTTTTTATGCTACTCAGTTTGCATGCATGCAGATCCATTTTAAGTAGTGGACTTTTAAAATTTCATTCTACCTACATCAAATCTGAGCATTCTCCCAAGGATTCTGTGTGCATACAATCGCTTGGAATTATCCTCACGTGACGCTTACAGTACAAGATTGGAGAGTGTTCAGTTTTGAATGGAAGATAATAAAACTCACAGTTCTCCAGAGCTGCGTGATTGTAAATGTAGCTCTTGTCCATCTGGTGTTCAGTTGCCACAGACGAAAATTCAATGTTGCCCACGTTCAAGATTGCAGCGAGGATGCTGTAGACACTTCCGAGTTGCTGAAACACACGGCAGAAATGTCAGCAGTGTTCTCTTGACTGCAGCCAGGCGGTGCCTCTGGCTGGAGTCAGCGGAGAAGCAGCGTGGGGGTCCAGAGCCAGGTCATCGCACGGGCCGTCATGTCCGACTAAGAGATGCGAGTAGACAAGGGGGCCGCAGGCCTGCCTCGCTGCTCAGTTATTAACTTTACAGGTGGGGGCAAGGCCTCTTACTCAGTGAGCGCTTAAAAACATTTTCGGAGTGCAAATAAAAGTGAAAAATAGAAGCTGAGTGTTGTGCCACACGTCTGTATTCCTAGTACTTGGGAGGCTGAGGCAGGAGGATTGTAGATGCGAGGGCAGCCTCAGCAACTTAGCAAGGCCTCCGTTCCTTAGTGAGACCCTGTTTCAAAAATAAAAATAGGGGTGGAGGTGTAGTTCAGGGGTAGGATGCCTACTATAAACTCTAAGCAGTAATCCAAAGTCATCGTGCAGATAAGATACTTACACCTCATATATCCACTGATTTGGGTGCTGGGATTTTTTTCTTCATGGTCCTACATCTGCACACATGGCCTCACTTTTAAGACAGCCTTGGGAAAATACCCATCTGGTAACAACCCCCAACGCCCATGAAGTGCTGAACTGTCACATGGATAGATCTATCCACGGCCAAATGGACAGCTCTAGTTCCTCTAAAGAGTGCTCATTTCCTATTTTTTTTTTTTTTTTTTGTATTGGAGATTGAACCCAGGGGCATTCTACCCCCAAGCTGTACTCCTAGCCCTATTTTTTATTCTTTATTTTGAAACAGAGTCTCATTAAGTTGTGAAGGGCCTCACGAAGTAGCTGAGGCTGGCCGCAAACCTGCAATCCTCCTGTCTCAGCCTCCCAAGTACTGGGATTACAAGTGTGCGCCACTAGGCCTGACTGTGATTCTTTTGGAAGGTACTGGGGACTCTTGCCAGGAGTTGATGTAATTCTATGTATTAATCCACCTATGTTCAAGATGCAGTAAGGTACAGGAGAGACAAAGTCCTTTGTCATTTTTTTCAAGTTAATGCATGTATTTTTAACCCAGCTCCTACACTTAACATAAATATTTTATACTAATTTAATTTAAAAATAGAAATTTTTCTGATATGGGGTGATATTAATATGAGAATAAAACTGTTGCCTCTGAGCCTGGAACTGTAGAAAACCATGTGATATGTCATAAAGCATAAAGAATGACTGAATCCAAGCTGGACATGGTGGCACAAGCCTGTAATCCCAGTACTTGGGAGACTGAGACAGAATTACAGGTTCGAAGCCAGCCTCAGCAACTTAGTGAGACGCTGTTTCAAAATAAAAAATAAAATAGGGTTGGGGGTGTAGCTCAAAGGTAGAATGCCCCTGGCTTCAATCCCTAGTAAAACACACACACACACACACACACACACACACAAGAATGGATGGTCGAATTCCGTCACATAGTGGTTTGTTTTGTACATGGGGTGTCAAATCCTATCTACTCAAATCTGCACAAAAACTGTTCAAAGAGGCTGTGATTAAAATTGAATGGGAACAACGCCCAAAGGAGCCCAGAGAGGTGTGTGCCTCGCTGGGTTAGACCACTAAACATCAGTGGAAATGCGGAGCTTGGGACTGCCATCAGTGGAGAGGAGACAGTAAAATTTTGAGACGTGACCTAGATCCGTGGCTTGGATTAAACTGCTCTAGAACAGTATGTGCTCTAGAACTGGCAGGGTGGGGAGGGAGGGATGATTCTACCCCTAGGGACATTCAGCAAAGTCTGGAGACTTCTGACATGCCAGGTTGTCACAGGGGGCTGGGGTGCTACTGACCTCTAGTGGGTGGAGGTCAGGGGTGCTGCTAAACACCCTACCCTGTCCAGGAGAGACTCCACAACTAGGAATTCTCTGGCCCCAAATGTGCCTGAGGTTGAGAAGCTGTCACAGAAATGAGCAGGATCTGGATCCTAGACAAGGCCTCGAATCCTCTGTCCCAAGGAATGGTCCTGAATTTTCAGCCTCAGCTCACAACCCAAGGAAAATATAAAAGTATAGAGGTGTCGAGGCAAATCAATTTACAGTATCTGTCTTGGGTGAGTTGTGTCTCCCCGCCAAATTGCCTATGTTCAAGTTCCAAGACCCAGGACTTCAGAATGTGGTCTTACTTGGAAATGGGGGCCACTGCGGATGGAATTGGTTAAGAAGAGGTCGTGCTGGAGAAGAGCGGGGCCCTACATCAACGTGAGTGATACACTTTGAAAAGAAACCACGAGAAGAGACAGACACATGGGAGAGCCGCGTGGAGCTGGCTGAAGGCAGAGATCAGGGCGAGGCACCCGCAGTACAAGAACAACGACGGCCAGAGAGCCACCAGAAGAAGCAAAGAAGAGACCCCATCTCAGCTCTCACGAGGAGCCAGCGCTGCCGACATCTCCATCTCAGATTTCCAGCCTCCTGTCCTGTGAACAATACATTTCTGCTGTGTAAGCCATTCTCTTTGTGGCCCTTTGTTACAGCAACTCCAGCAAACTAACACAGTATTGATTTTTTTTTGTTGTTGTTGTTAAATATATAAATGATATATATGATTATGGACCGTTAATACATTTATTATGAAATGCTTGAAACTTTTAAGAAAACACTGAAGACATAGTAAATATCTACTTGTTTTGTGACTTGAATTTAAATTATTTGATATTACACTTATACTTTCAATTTGGAAAGTATAAAATGACTTGATTGCAAGTTGCATTTGAATGCATAAAGACAACTCAATTTACTATCTTACTAATTTTGAATTATGAGATTTCCAGGGCAAACAGGCCTAAGTGATTACGGAGATTTAGTGACATGATTAGAAAGGGTAGAAAGTGCTTATCAGTCATGTAAGCCAGCTCTCTCAGTCATTTTGAGTGAAAGACTGAGATCTGTATTAAATATTTAAATATATTAAGATTTTAAGAGAATTTAATGAATTATGTTTTCTTAGGGTAATTTTAAATCACATTTATGAGTTAAGCGAACAAAGAATTGACTAAAAGTTACCTCTCTTCTTACATCAAGTTTGTTAGATTCACACATTGAATAAAAAGATGTGTAAGCAGAATTTAGAAGCTCAAGGAAAAAGCTAGGCACTTGGTCTCAAAGTAATTAATATACTGAATAAAGTAAAACACAAATGACTTCGATAGACCTTTCTGTGTACAAACATGCCTTCTTTGAACATCAAAAACAACTGCCAGGTGAGCAGCTTCCTGCTTGTCTTGCAGGACCAACATCACGTCTAGACTCACAAACATGATGGGTGCACACACTGGCCTCTGGAATTGTGTTCCTGGCCCGGCTCCTTGCCCCTGGTCTTGCCTTTCTCTAATTTATCTTCCACATGGATCTCAGAGAGGCCTTGCTCGCAGGTAAATCAGGTCATCCGCATCGCCCATGATAACCCTTCTGTGGGCCCTGTTCTCCTGGGGATAGTTCCAGCTCCTGCGTCTTCCCGTGCCTGCCGTGTCTCCGTTCTCATCTCCAGCTTTAGTTATGTCACACGTTCAGCCAGCCAGCCTCTGTGGGCTCCCACGAGCTCCACAGTGCTTCGTGCCTCCGTTCCGGCCTCTGCTGCCTGTTCCCATGCTTCACACATAACATCTCCGAATCTTCCACTGACCGACCCCGGGCTGCCTGTTTCTGCGACATTCTGTTTGTGATCGCAGAACTGACTACATTTTACTGAGTCACACAATGGTGCTTCGAGTGTACCTCTCCTATCACATTATAAACTCATTGAGGATACAGACTGTGACGAATCTCTCACTTCTGGCGCAGGGCCTGGTACACAGCTGGTACTTAATAAATGCCTGTCAAACTGTTGTGTTTTCTGTCAGTCAAGTGACAGTAAAATTTCCTCCACTTTCAAAACAGAACCTCTCCATCATTTGTCTCATGAAATAAGACAAGTCTATAAACCTCTTAATCTGTGTCTTCTTCAGAACTTTCTATTCGTTTCTTTTTTCCCCTCTCCTTATGGTACTAATGATTGAACCCAGGGGCACTCTGCTTCCTCACTACAACCACAATCCATTTTTAAAATTTTGAAACAAGGTCTCACTCGGTGGCTGAGGCTGTCCTTGAAACTGCAATCCTCCTGTCTCAGCCTCCCAAGTCCTAAGATTACAGGCATGCACCACTATACCAGACTAGACTTTTCTTTTAATCTAAATGCCCCCTTGTTCTGGTCATGGGCTTTGCATGCTGAGTCAGTAAGATTTTATGAGAACATCAAAATACTATGAAGCCAAGCTGTTTTCTTCCCAAAGCCAATAGACTCTTCCGAGGCACAATGCCCCCCTCTCTGATGTTGTTCTGGGAATGGGAACAACCAAGAGATCCCTTTGGTAGTACCCTCTGAGTCATCTCTTAGAGATTGAAGATGGACCAGGACAAAGGGGTCCCCTCTCTGGGGAATGTGGCACCCCAGTCTAGTCCTAGGAGAGCCAAGGTGCTGATGACCCCAATGAGAGGGACAGAGGATGCAGGCTGGGGACAGGAGGTGACAGGATTCACCTGCCTAGCAAGCAGGAGCTGAGGGGGCAGAAGAAGGAACTCCGCAATTAACATTTGCAGTGGTTGGTATAGAAGTGCTAATGTGTTTTCTCTGCTTCTTAAGTTGAATTCCACAAATACTCAAAGCAATAAATGATGTGAGCAATCTGTAAAGGGTAGACTGAAATTAAAGACGGCCTTCCACTTAAGGCATAAGATCACAGACAGTGAGTGCGGAAAGTAACTCAGAAATAAATGAGCTATCCCTCTCCCCTCCTTTTACTGATAAGGAAACTTAGACCAAGAGGTTTAGTACTTGGTCTAAAGACACACAGCCAGAAACGGGCAGGACCAATGGCTGAAACCCAGAGATTCCTAATATAGAGTTATTTTTATCACACCAAGGGCCCCCTGGTCCTATTCCTTCAGTCCTCGTGATCAGTGTTGGCTGACTCACGACATTCTAGAACTGTAACTCATTTTATCATTTTCGAGTGAAAACAACAACTAAGTATCAAACTATTACTTTAAAATGATTATTAAATGGTTAACTAAAATGGACACATATACTCTTCCTATCCTGACTGAAAATTACTATTTATCTATTTATTGTGGTACTGGGGATTGAACCCAGAAGGGTTCTACTTCCAAGCTACACCCTTAGCCCTTTTTTTTTTTGGGGGGGGGTACTGGGGATTGAACTCAGGGGCATTCTACCTCTGAGCTATATGCCAGCCCTATTTTTTTTTTTTAATTATTCTTTATTTTGAAACAGGGTCTCACTAAGTTGCGGAGGGCTTCACTAGGTAGCTAAGGCTAGCCTTGAACCTGGATCCTCCGGTCTCAGCCTCCCAAATGCTGGGATTACAAGCGACCCTCAGCCCTTTATTTTTATTTTGAAATGGGGTCTCACTAGGTGACTGAGGGTCTCCCTAAGTTGTTTAGTCTGGTCTCAAACTTGCAATCCTCCTGTCTTAGTCTTTTGAGTACTGGGATTACACACATGTGCCACCATGCCCAGTGAAAAAATTATTTTTAAAAAAATGAGGAGATACTATCTCATGGAAATATAATGCTTTGTTTGATGCTTTAAAATACTGAATTTTGTTCACAAATATTATTTGGTTCTAACTGATATTGTGAAAAAACATACCAGGCAGTGATTTTATACTAGCATATGAAATGTAAGCAAAATTAAAGCAGAAAAAACAGGCATTCTCATCTTAGACATAAGACACATGACTCTTGCAAAGAAAGGCAAAAATTCCTGTTATGATATGGTCTAAATGGTGTGCTAAAAATGGTCTCTAAATGAGTTGAATCACCAAACTGCTAATCGCTTATTTTAAAGCTCTGGCAGGAAAGTGGCTTAGGAAATCACATGGTACCAAAGTTTTAGAGTTTTCCGACTTGTGTTATTTTTAGAGAATTTCTAATTTTTATTTGCCTGTCATTCCTTGGGATCATGCTGAGTCACAAATGACACGTGGATTTGTAATCCCCAGGACTGTTTAAAGGGACATACACACCCTGTAGGTGCCGTCAACACCCATGGGAGGGAGGTGGAGGAAGAGAAAAATGGACTCCATGCTGGAGAGTCATGGAAATTATATGCAGTGAACTGAGAAGGCGGCACGCTGTGCTCGGAGGATGTGGGAATCCTGCTACTGCATTTGGTATTGAAAATCGCCTCTTTCCAAAGTGGATTTGAAGCAGTGACTGACAAAGCACAGACCAAGGAAGCCAGCCAGACAGCACAAAAATTCAGGACTGGAACAAAAAGAAAATCCACACCCACTCTGTTTCATCCTACCGTCTCCAAAGCAGGCCACTCTGCCCGGTTAACTTGCAGAGTCTGCTTCAGATGGAGGTCGCCTCATCCTCAGAAGGTCACCCTGACTGGACTAAACGTCTTCGAAAATATCTAGCAGCGGTGATGCCTCAGAATCAGAAACAGAGGCCACAGTCTCCTTTATCCTCAGCTACATGTTTAGATGTTCAGTACATCCTGAGGATGTTTAAATTTGGAGCTGATGGTTTGAAATAAATGAATTAAATTCGTTGGTCGTTGCTAACTGCAAAACTGGTTTCGTTGCAGTGTTGCTAAACATTGCTCCACCAAGCAAGAGAAAGCAGTTGAGCCAAATAGAAGGGAAACATTGCCTCTGATGAGTGGAACTTGGAAGTAAACAAACCAATTAAAAGGGATTCCTTGCTTCTAAGATAGAACCTGTGGGGGAGTGGATTGGTGAGACTCCGATCTGCTTTTCTGACGACAACCAGCAGAGGTGACAACTACAAACCGGCCCAGGCCCTGGTCTCGAGCAGGGGCGGCACTGGTTGATGTGCAGCGTCCTTGCAGCTTGGAGGAGGCCCTGAGAGCCAGTCAGCTTCTGTTTTCCCCTAACCAGGCTCCAAGGAGCAAGGAAAAGCATGGATACTGCTTTTTTCTTTTTTCATGCACCCCAAATAATTTGTCTGTGTTCTAAGAGCTCAGCTCCCCTGGGTGCCCAAATCAGCTTGTCTCCATAGATACAAACTCTGGAGGGGTGAGGACTAGGTTTGGGAGAGATTGGAATGGAGACATGGTGAGGGAAGAGGGAACGCAGGTTTGAATTTTGGCATTGAGAACGTGACAGAGATGCAGCCGGGTCGGGTGGGGTGGTGTCAGGGTTACACTGATGTCTCCATCAACACTGTGGGAGGGGTTCAGTGCATGCGAGGGAGATGTCTGGAGCTCAGGGTGTGGTGGCGGGAAGTGGAGAGAGCGAGAGCGAGCGCCAGCAGAGGCCTCGCTTTCACATTGTGGAGGAGCAAGGGGAGGAGAGGTACCAAACAACCCCCAAGGCTACACTCCAGGGACCCCTCCTTAGCATCCAAGCCCTGCTTCCAGCTCTGCTACCTCGTTTCCAGGAAGGCTACGGGACATTCTAAATCCAACCCGTTACAGCTAGCTAACATCATGGCGGCCAGAGCAGCAAATACCCTATTTTTACTTCAGACCTAGCCAACCTAGGATGTATATTGTGCTGACACACTCGGGGGAGGACAAGATCTTGGTCGCCTGAGCCAGAATAAAAGTAGCAGATTCGAGGGGTCACCTATAATGCTGTAGGAGGGGGACACGGCTCGGGAGGGAGTGGCATGTGGCATGTCCTTGGGTGTCTCCTGTGACTAGTCTGCAGGCTTGGGTGGGGGTTGAGGGGTCTCATATCACCTTCATAGGGCTGACATTCCGGTCCTTTGGGCCAGGGCGTTTCTCTCTCAGGGGTAAAGTCATCACAAATACATTCATTTGACTAGTAATGCAAATATCTATCTTCCCCAAATGTATCAGAATTGTCTTTGAGGCCTGATGCTACAGTTCAGACCTCATTCCCTGAAGGCACTCGGGTAAGGTTGACATTACAGATCTCAGCACAATAGGATGCCCACCCTCCAGGCCTCCCGGCCTGAGAGGAGCAAATGCCTCTCTACCCTTTCACACGAGGTATGCACAGAAAGCTCTACAAGCCTAGTGATCTCCCAGTTGTTCAATTCCTACTCAATCCTCCTTTGCATCCCAACTCTCAAGCAAAGAGCGGTATTGGTTAAGCAATTTCTCCTGGCCCTGTGCACTGATCCAGCCTCCATGCACCTTTGTTCCTCTTGTATTGGGGTTGAGTGTCCAGGACAGGGAAATAAAAGTCACATACTGGCCTTAAGAAACAGGTATTGGCTCTGTGGGAGAAAGTCTCTCATAGGAACACAGTAACACATTTCAGCTAACAGCAGAATCTGCAAGCTCTCAAGCCCTCAGAGAGATCTTATTAGACAATGCATTTCTGTTCCTAGTTTTACAGCCTGAAAGCTATTTAATGCATGGATAGGGAGAAGGGCCCCAGACAGCTCCTTTATGTAGAGACCACGGAGCCATGGAGCTCCCAGATTACAGCTGCAGTTGCAGAGTTTCAGGGCAGACAGCCTCAGCTGCCAGCTCTGCGCTCTAGGAAGGGGAGAATGCATTCTTCGAAAATGAAGGTGGTCAAGTTGGAGCTTCTAAAGCCAAAGCCAAAGCTCCAGTTTGGGACTTCCTGAGAGCATGGCATTTGCCTAAGGATGCGCTCAACCTTGGCTTGCCATTGGGTCTAAGGTACAATATCGCTCTTGTTCTTATGATTCACAATGTGTTAGCAAAAGGCTGAGAATTCTTTGGAGGAAGTCATTGTAATAATGTTTGCTGTGGTCCCAAGAGGAGTTAATTCTCCTCAACTGGTTCTAGAAACAGCCTTCTGGGTTCCCTCTGGCTCCTCAACCTGTCCCTACAACTAATAAATCAGTCTGAACACAGGAACAGTGATGCTTATTCAGAACCCAGGCCAGGAGCTTTATTTACACTGTGAGGCTATAAAAGAAGCCAGGTAGGAAGGGGTCTCCCCATAAATCTAAATTCCACCTGGCTTGGGGGAAAGGTCACACTAGAGCAATTTACCTTAGAAGCCTAAGTGCTTCACACAGCCATTTCTTGACTCTGACACATCAGATTACCCTGAATATTCATTGCTATAGATACTGTCGGGTTTCCAAGTCAACAAAGTTCATTTTAGAGTGATTTTGATGTCTTATTTCTTCAGATGGAGTAGCCAACTTGTCATATCATTATTCCACTTTTTCCAATCTTACAAGGATTGCACAAAGCAAAATCCTTCAAAAAGTTGCTATTAAGAGAGCTCTTAAAAATAACTGAGACTCCACTTAAATCTGTATTTTCTTGTTCTAGCAGATGGATCTGGAACATCTCTGGGTTGGAATGTTAGCTTTGGGGGAGATAGGCCCCAGGAGAACTCTGGGACCCTTATGAACAAATGTTACCCTGGATTCACTTAAATCTGCTCTGTAAGTCAAGGTTTTTTGCTTCTTTTTTTGGGGAGGGGGTACTGGGGATTAAACCCAGGGTCACTCTGCCTCCGGGATACATCCCTAGCCCTTTTTTTATTTTGAAACAGGGTCTCACTAAGTTGCAGATGCTGTACTAGAACCTGTGATTCTTATCTCAGCCTCCCAAATACAGGGATTACAGGCATGTGCCTGGTCAGGGCCCTAATTTTGAAGGAAAGAAAAGCCATTTATCATTTATCTGTTCTTCTTCATTCTCAACCAGTTGGCAGAAATCATAGATCACACTTCATTCCCTAGACGCGAGGTCGAGATATCATCCCTCAGGCTGCGTCAAGGATTCCCACGACAGAGCCCAAAGCTTTCCAATACCAGGCAGGACAGGGAGGCCACCTGTCACCACGGCTGCAAAAGCATATGTTCCATATTTGGAGAAAATATTCTTAGCAGAAAACATCAACCAGCAAATGGCCTATGGGACTAACAGGCTATTGTTGATAGCCTTAAATTTTAGGAGTGAATTTTCTCCAAAGGCCCATGTGTTACAGGCTTGGTCTCTAGGGGGCACCACTGAGAGGAGAGAGCTAGTGGGAAGTCTTTAGATCATTGGGGATGTGTCCTTGAAGGAGACTGTGGGACCCTAACCTTTTCTTCTCTCTCTTTGCTCCCTGGATTATGATGTAAGTGTTTTTTCTCCACCACAGGCCCAGAGCAATGGGTATCACAGTTTGATAGCTCATGGACTGGAACCATCAAAACTGTGAGCCAAAATAAGCCTTTTCTCTTTATAAGTTAATTTAAGTTAATTATCTCAGCTATTTCATTATAGTGACAGAAAGCTGACTAATACAGGAGTCAACAGTACCCTAAAAAAATAACAAAATGATTAGGTTTAATAACTTCACTGCACATAGTTTGAATGAACTTTGTAAAGTTTCACTTCTATCAGAATCTCTACATTTTATATCCTGTTGATAATATTTTCTAATGTTTTTTGAGAATTGGGCTCTTTTTTTTTTTTTTTAGCTTGAGCTCTTAGTAGGGATCTGATCTCAGTACACTACTAAAGCCAAGACATTAACTGTATAAAGTGGCAGGAGAGTCATTTATAAAAATGAAATGAAAATTCAGTGAATGGTGTAGTACTTTCCTGAAAGAGTTCATCTAACAGACTGGTTCACATTCAGAGCAAAGCATTCTTTTATCACAGGATCTGGATCAACAGAGGAAACAGTAAACTGCTAAGAACAGAGGTGGAAAGCTTCGCTAAAAGCCCTCAGGAGTTCCTATTAAACAAGGTCGTTAGATATAAAGTTAAAACATACAACCTCTGGGACAAAAGGGCATTTTTTTTACTCAGAGATACACTTAGAGCCTTAAATGACTTCATTATTAGAAAATGAATAAATAGAGAAACCAAGTGTTATAGTTGGGTATGAAATATCCCCTAAGGAGCTCACTTAATGTTTGGAGCTGGTGTAATTGAGTCTTGAGGTTGCAATCTCAGCAATCTACTGTAATGGATTGACCTGGGCGTGGCCTGGGTCGTAGGGTGTGGCTGGGGGCATGGCCCTGGAGATCATGTGCAGCTCCTCCTCCCCCTGCTTACTCTCTTGTTTCTGGCCTCCATGGTGTGAGGAGCACAGCCCAGGTGCTCCCCCTCCCTCCTCCTCCCTCCTCCTCCTGCCATCCTGTCCTGAGAACCTCTGTCCCTGGCTGTGCGTGGACTGAACCTGAAACCACAAGAAAATTAACCTGTCCTCTAAGTAACATGGTCAAGTCTTTAATTCTAGCTGTAAGAATGCTGACTGGAACACCAGCTGTTCTCCTTGTGAAAAATAGCAAAGGAAACCAAGTGGCTAAAGTAATAAAAACATAAAAGTAAAATTGAAATCAATAATACAGATAATGAAAAATTGTAGAATGTATAAATACATCCAACTGTTTTTATTTGTGCTTTTTATTATTTTATTGCAGTATGGAGGATTGATGCCAGGGATATTCTACCTCTGAGCTACACCCCTAGCCCTATTTTACTTTTTATTTGAAACAGGTTCTCACTAAATTGCCAAGGGCCTCACTACGTTGCTGAGGCTGGCTTTGAACCTGTGATCCTCCTATCTCAGCCTCCGAAGTACTGGGATTACAAGTCTGTGTCACCACAGCTGGCTATGCTTTTTATTTTTAAGAACTGAATACCCTTTGGATAGAAAGAGAGAGGGAGCAAACAAAGCCAGAAATACAGAATAAATTTAAAGTATTGTAAGAAAATTAAGCAAGAAAATCTATGGCATCAAATTTGATAATTATTTTTTAGCAAAATTCAAATAAGCCAAAGAGAAAAGAAAAATGTGAACAGATAATGATCATAGGAGAATCACCTAAGTGATAAAAAAGACTCAATATCCAAAGGCTCCAGGGCAGATGCTATGTGAACGCACGCAAGACAGGGCCTGGAGTGCATTGATCACTCGGTAAATGCTAAGTCCTGCCATTAGTGGTGACAAAGAGGCGCTTTGGAAGCGGCTCACGTGTCGTGTCTCTTGCTTACCTCCATTGTAAAGCCTATGACTTTGAAACACTGCTCAATCAGTTCAAACTGGGATTTATAGAAGCTACTGTTCATCAAGTCCTGCACCGTTCGGAGTTGGTCGCTTTGTAGGTACCTAAAAAATAGTATGAAAGGAAGGGTGAAAATCTAAAATTAAGGGGAAGTAGAAGTACTACTTTTGAAAGTACAACCTGGTGGATTACCTGGGGGGTTTATTTTCAGGCAATTTGTAAAGGGCTAGTTTCTTCTTTCCAGCTAAACCGGCATAAATGTAGTAAAATATATGAAAATTTTTTTCTCCCCTGAAAAAAATAAGACATTTTCAGTAAGTTGTCTAGTAAGCATATTTATGAATTGTTAAATTACTTGGCAAAACAATTATTAAAACAAAAACAACAATTTCAAGAGCCTCTGTAGGTGTCCCTGAATACTGCATTTTGGTTTTCTCTGGTTGTTACTAGTGTCATCATTGTCAACAACCTCTCTTGTTAAATTCCAGACACCAGGATAAATGCTTGATATGAACCATTCCATCTTGTTTGTGAGGGACTTGTGGCCTTGTTCTAGGCACGGGGAATACAACAGGAGCTAGGCAAAGTCCCTCACTTCTTGGAGTTTACTTGTCAGTGGTGACAGATAGGAGAAGAGACCAATAATTGACACAACAGAGCAGCTGGCGATAGGCGCTGCACGGGCTCATTGGTCCGTTGGTCTCATTGGCATGGTTCCCACTTTACATACCAGGAAAGAACTCCAACCTGGTCTCTTTGACTCCAAAGCTGAAGTCTGTCTCTAACCATCTTTTCCCATTGCCCCAGGATCAGTTTTCTCACCTGCATGAGGAATCTCTTACAATTCTCAAACTCCATGACCCTGGGGCTGGGACTATAAACAGCATTTCTCAGATGCTGGAATAATACAATTAAGGGAGCAGGGGTCACGAGCTGAGTCTCTGGCTCCGGGTTTTATACAACATATTTGTTCAGGCTTCAGGGTCCCTTTCCCTTCTTCTCTTTCCCTAGGTCTTCTTGCAACTCTGACGGGCTTCTGGACAGACGGTGCTTACAGATTCCCTACTGAAATAGAGGAGGAGTATGCTTCTGCAGGTGCTCCGTCTCCACTGGCCCTTCTTTGGCCCAGCTTTACTTTACTCTTTATTTTATTTTGTTTTTGATATTGGGGATTGAACTCAGGATATTCTATCTCTGAGCTACACTCCCAATTCTATTTCATTTTTATTTTTGAAATCGGATCTCATTAAGTTGCCACAGATCTCGCTAAATTGCTAAGGCTGGCCTCAAACCTGGAATCCTCCTCTATCAGCCTCCCAAGAACTGAGATTACTGTTGTGTGCCTCCGCACCCTTCTGCTTTACTGTACTCTTGACACCCCTGGTGGCCATCTGGGAGACCCTGGGGCTTGTATCCCTCTGTGGCATCCTCTTTCTATTGGGACCTCCCCTTAGGGTGGTCCCAAGTCCCCATTTGACTGAGTACTTCTTTATCACCAGCTCATGAGTAGAGTTGGGGTAGGGGAGAGGTTTATACAGGGGGTAAATTAATAATAAATCTTCAAACTCTAAGGCTTTGCTGTCTTCATTTCTTTCTATTATTCTCCTCTTTCAGCTAGCATGAACGTGCACCACCACAAGCTCTGGATGTTGCACAGGGATGGGGGCATGAGATCCTACATCATTGCTGAGGATTCCCTCCTCTCTGTCGCCTTTGGCCATGACTGAGCTGGGCTTAGGTTCCTCTCCTCTCCATCTTCCCTCACTCCAGACACCTGCCTCTCTTGCACCCCATCCTTTCCCTCACCTCCTTCAGAACCTGTATCAGTGAGCTCAGGGGCCAACAAAATATTTTCAGAAAAGGAATTACTACAATTAAGTTGATATTTTTACTTGCACAAGGAAGTCTTCAAAAGCATACGTGATAGTGTTTATAATTCTACACAAATTCTTTTACTTAAAAGATTAGAAAGGATTTTGAAACTTTCCTAGATCTCCTCCTCCTGCATGCTATGTAGCATCATCTCAGTGGAGATGGAAACTTTATCTTTTGTCTTGTCAGGAATGATGTGTCTTTCAGTACCCACATGGTTCCCTCAGAGCCAATGGTAACCTAAACACATCCACATAGATTTGCTTCCCAATGATGCAGTGAAACACGTTTGGTGTTTTAGAACATTCATGGCTATTTTTATAATCTCTAGTTTGGTTCAAGGTTCTGGCAAAAAAAATCACAAGAATAATTTTTATAGCAGCATATAAGGGGCCCTAACACGCAGTTCACGTAGATTTAAAATAATATGACTATAGGTTTGATATTCGAGCCACACCAATAACTATTTAGTTATTCTACCTGGCGTTTCCTGGAAGTTGAAAAATAAAGGTACTTAATACGAAGGTATAAAACTCGATGAAGATAAGATGATCGCTGTTCTTCCTTGTTGGGATTTGGAAAGGAAGGAAGGCGTTTTCAAGAAGTGAAAAGTGGCAGTGTTATTGATGAGTGTATGCTGGTTTGAGATTCTGCCCTGGGTCCGGAAGGGAATGACGTCACTTGGAAGGGTTCAAGTGTCAGGTCAGAGGGAGGAGGGTAAAAGAGCAACACAGAAAGAGAAAGCCGAGAAGAGATGAGACGGGGACAGGAGGGATGCGCTCAGCAGACTGCACAAGCGCTTTCCTGGAGAGTGAAGGGGAGCCAGGTCTTCCAGGGCGAGAGGACAGTTCCAGGAGACATGGACCATGGGAGGAGGCGCAGGCGTGGACGTGAATCCAGTTGAATTTGAGGCAGCAGCGGAATGCATACGTAGTTGGAAATGGAAAAGGTGAATTTAGGAGGGAAAGCAGCACATCTTCGGGTGTGGATCCCAAGGAGCACTCTGTTGAGGTCATGATGTCAAAAGAAACTGAGAAGTGATGAAGTAGAGAGAGAGAAGAGAAAGGCTTCAGGATAAATCCTGGTAAATGCGCATTGTGGGAATAGATCGATGAATCTAAGTCAGAGAAGAAAAACTCAGGGAGGTAAGAAAAAAAAAATCAGAAGAAGCCAGTCATGGAACAAAGAAAGTGAGGGTTTAAAAAAGTACTCAGTACTTGGGAGGCTGAGACAGGAGGATCGCAGGTTTAGAGCCAGCCTCAGCAACTTAGTGAGGCCCTCTACAACTTAGCAAGATCCTGTTTCAATATAAAAAAAAAATAAAATAGGGCTTGAGGGTGTAGTTCTGAGGCCGAATGTCCCTGGGTTCAATCCCCGGTACCAGGGGAAAAAAAGTGGTCCACGGGCCAAATGCTGATGTGGAGATCCCTCAGCACCTCCTTCCTCCAAACCCCAGCTGCTGATGCTGCACTCACTCCTGGAACTTCTGCAGACGCTGACGCTGTACACAAGCAAGTTAGAAGAAAGCTACAAGTTTAGTTTGTTCGCGTCTTTCCTCAGCACAAGACAATGAAAATCCTCCAAGACTAGCACAGCATATAATCTGGATCACTTTGTCCAGGGAAATCACTTTGATGGCTCCACGTGTCCCATCGTTAACACTTATGTGATGCAACGTGCAATTAGTGAAGTGACTCATAAATGTAGACACATGGAATTAGTGGATTTCGCTTTAATTATCAGTTTACATTTGCTGAGAAGTATAATTTGATGAGACCTGGAGATACTATAGGAAGTCTCCTGACCTTCAGTGGAGAAACAACCAGAAAGTTAAAGCAATGAGAAAGGACGTCACCTCCAAAGATTCCCCATCTCAAGACCTGCCCTTCAGGCTGCACTTAAGAAGAAAGAAAGCCCAGTGTGGCAGTGTCCTCCTCTAACCCTAGTACCTGGGAGGCTGAGACTGGAGGATCACAGATTCAAGGGCATCCTTAGCAACTTAGTGAGACTCTCAGCAACTTAGTGAGACCCTGTTTCAAAACAAAAAAATTAAAAGGTCTGGGGATGCAGCTTGGAGGTAGAATGCCCCTGGGTTTAAACTTTAGGACAACAAAAACTAACAAGAACAAAAACAAAGAAAAAAGGAGACAGTGTCACAGCATCCCACTCACGCTAGTATGACTATCTCAGGACAAATTCAGGGTCTCAGTAAGTTATCAAATTGTATTCTTCTGACTCCAACCCCACATGTGGATCCCCCTGATACTTCTTCAGAGTACAGCTCAGCCTCTTGCAGGAAGGCCCCAAGGTGGTTTCAGGAGCGTTGGCTTGCTTTTGATCCTGGAGCAAACTGTGAAGCTGTGGCAAAGTGGTTACGAGGTGTGTCTCACTCACCTGTGAACCTTTGAACCCCCATCAAAGTGCCCAGGGGTGAGACAGGCTGGGAAGACTAATGATGAAGTTTTGCATTTGTGTGTGTGTGTGTGTGTGTGTGTGGTAATGGGGATTGAACCCATCGGCATTCCTGAGCTACACCCTTGACCCTATTTTATTCTTTTATTTTGAAACAGAGTCTTGCTAAGTTGCTGAGGGTCTCATTAAGTTGCTGAGGCTAGCCCGGAACCTGCAATCCTCCTGTCTCAGCCTCCCAAGTACCCAGATTATAGGCATGCGCCCCCACACCCGGCTGAGGCTTTGTATTCTTAAAGCCCCAGAGGGCGTTCACAAAATGGCACTTTCAGTCTTTATTTTTAATTATAGCTCCCTCCTCCTAGCACGGATTCCCCCCAATCCCTCTCTTTGAGTCTTCCAGCTCATTCTTAGCAGCCACACCCACTTCCTACTTTCCCAAGAGGCTGGAGCCGCATGTGATGAGCAAGCTTTGCAGCGGGTGCACGGGTGCACAGGCTTCTGACAGACTTTGGGCGTTACCCATTACCCCGGAGCCTCTCTTGTCTGGCTTTACACCTCCTGCACTTTGCACACAATAGCTGCTCAGTAAGCATCTGTCAAACGGAGGAATGAACGGATGAATAAATGGTGGGCTATGGAGTCAGATGAGGATTCAGACTCCAACCCAGCCACTTACTAGCTTTTTGACATTAAGGCAACTTAATACAATTCTCTTACTCTCAGTCTCCTCGTGTATAAGAGGCAGTAGCTGCCACCCAACTGTAAGGCCGTTAAGGTGTTTAGCGCAGTGCTAGACGTGGAGTATCAGCTCCATAAATATATTGTCCTTCCCTGCGCAGTAGGGAGCACCGTATCTGCCACTTTGTGATTCAGGGAGCCTGGTGAGGGGCTGGCAAGGGACAGAAATGCGACCAGTGCTTCCCCCACTACGCGCTCGCAACAGGAGGAAGCGGAGGCAGAAACAGCTATAGTTTATGTTTATGAGAATTACCCAGCATTGCCTTCAATATGCTCATTTTCTTCTTGAAATTAAGTAGCCGCTTTAAAAATTTGTCTTCTTTAAAAGCATCTACCTTTGGAAAAGGATAGAAGCCTCAACTTGTAATAGCACCACCAAGAGAGTGATCATGTGAAAAAGAATGTGGCCGGAGACTGGGACGGGATGCAGGGGGCACGGTGGAATTCGACAAGAAAAGAACCAATTCTCTCAAAAGAGAATGTAAGTTCATTAAAAAAAAACAAAAAAAACCCCACGTGTCTGCTCTGGATCTCACCTGCCCCTCAGATCCTCCAACCTTCGCTGTCTTCTCTGTCTCTCTTGCTCTGGGCTCCCCTGGCCTGGCGGGAGGTGGTGGGGAGGTGGAGTGTGTCCCCTTCCTCCGCCCCTCTCCAGGCTCTGGGGCCTGTCCCCCCTCTCTGTCCTGTCGCCCTAGGTGACAAATGGTTTCTCACCCGCAAGTGCTGGGGCATCTTACCATTCATTCTCGACCCTTTGAAGTCCAATCTACCTTGGCAAATAGGTTTTTCAGTTAAACCCTTTGAACTTGTTCTTTCCTTTTAGCAATAACCCTGGTTGATACAGTCCATTTAAATGTATAATTTGAAAAATATGTGCCTACGGATAATGAGTACATGTCTAGTATTTTCATTTTTGAAGGTCACAATCAGCTTCTCTAGAATGTAAAAAGGTAATTTGAGTTAAGTAAAAGAAAAAATAGATGGAAAAATGGAAAAATTGTCTTATTATAAATGATCAGGTATCTGCTGTGCCACGGTTATATCTTTTTTTTTTTTTTTTTTTTTTTTTGGCGGTACTGGGGATTGAACTCAGGGGCATTCTACCTCCAAGCTATACCCTCAGCCCTATTTTTTATTCTTTATTTTGAAACCGAGTCTCACTAAGTTGCAGAGTGCCTCACTAGGTAGCTGAGGCTGGCCGCGAACCCGGATCCTCTGGTCTCAGCCTCCCGAATGCTGGGATTACAAGCGTGCGCCACCACGCCCGGCTTGCCACGGTTATATCTGAATTGTATTTTAACCTGATTGTGAATTTGGGGCTTGGCTTTTTCTCCTCAATAAACAATGTAGCAAAATGAAAATAGTTCCTTAGTCATCAGGGGAAAGCTTAATTTACAGTATGCCTTAAACATGGCCCTATAAACATAGAGGTGTTACCGTGGTAGTCTGGTCTCAGTCCCTTTAGGTAGATAGCCAGGAGTAATATAGCTGGGTCAGAAGGTGGTTCATTCCTATTCTTCTGAGAACCTCCACACTGATCTTTGTGCTATTTTTTAGAATACATTCTGCAGCATTTCAATAATCATTAAGAGATACATCTCCATCTGCAAACCCAGGGCCTCCCGGCGTGGCTCCGGAGGGTTCTGGGCACAGTGATCCAGGTGGGTCATGTTCTGGCCCGTGACTCCATGGAATGCGCTGTGCGTGAAGCCCCTCGACGCCGTACAGCATGGCGGCCCCGTCTAAACATCAGCAGGTCACTCTAGGTTGTTCTTCCCCCCAAGGTCTGAGAGGCGTGCACAATTAGGAGAGCAGAAAGGGGAGTTTTGGGAAACAGTTAAACCTCTACAGCCACATCAGCCCCCAAAGTCCCTCTGGATAAGGATGGCAGGGCATTCAATGTCCCTTAGGTCCGGGCACTGACACACATCAGTAGTAGAAGCTGCCAGTGGATAACTTCAGCGTTCCAGGTCTGTGCTGGACATTATTTCTATTTTCACAATCATCAATGCTACTATTAAAGGGTTACG
This sequence comes from Graphiurus murinus, assembly GCA_004027655.1. Classification (NCBI taxonomy): domain Eukaryota; kingdom Metazoa; phylum Chordata; class Mammalia; order Rodentia; family Gliridae; genus Graphiurus; species Graphiurus murinus. The sequence continues at coordinate 78,918 of PVLC010001228.1, read as the reverse complement.
CTTATGGGGTCCTTACTATATGTTGTTCATTGTGCTAATACTATATCACAGGCATTCTCCTGATGGATAGGTAAGTACTAAGGCTATTCACATCTTAAAGATGAAATTGAGGTGAAGAGAGATGAAGTAAACTGCTTCCAATCACACACACACATACACACACACACACACACACACACACACACACACATACACACACGAAGGTGCAGTCTCTAGGGGTCCTATAACGTTCTTTAAGATCCTCTAAGGGGCCAGGCATGGCCAGTACTTGGGAAGCTGAGGCAGGAGGATTGAAGGTCTGAAGATGGCCTTAGCAAAAAAGTGAGACTCAGCAACCTAGTGAAATCCTGTTTCCAAACCGAAAATAAAAGGGCTGGGGGTAGCTCAGAGGTAGAATGACCCTGGGTTCCATCCTCAGTACACACACGCGTGCACACACACACACACACACACACACACACACACTACATAAGGGTCTTTAAGGTTTAAATGTCTTATCCAAGGTGGACCAAGGCATCCGGGAGCCACAATTCAAGACTATGTTTGCCTAATAATCATTCCTTACATACCTTGAATCGAGGACTAAATCCATTCTGAGGATTGTGCCCAGGCGCTGGGCTACAGGCAATTTCTATTCACGCCTTTGTTTGTTTGCTTTGCTTGGTGCTGGGGATTGAACCCAGGGCCTGGTGTGTGCTAAGTGCACATTTTGCTACACTCCCTAGTCCATAGTTATGGTTTAATCATAATCTAATTGATAACAAATTTAAAGGCATTTATATTAAACAACAATGTCCTAATATATAACAGAAACTCATATTCTTGTGAATTTAACATGACATATTACTATGATAGAGTAAGTTTAGCATTAAGATAAAATGAGAAAAATGGAACATCCTAACTCACCACACTTAAAAAATAACATAGCCAGCGGAGCTTTGTAACCCATTCATCTGTCGACAGACTTCTCGGCTGGTTCCGTAATTGGGCTTTTGTGAATGGTGCTGCTCTAAACATGGATATATGTGTCACTATAATATTTCAACTCCTTTTGAAAGCTATCCAGGCACGGCACAGCTGCATCATGTGGTGGTTCCATGCCCAATCCTCGGAGGAACCACCACACGGATCTCCATAGCGGCTGCACTAATTTGTAAGCCCACCAGCAATGGACGAGGGTTCCAGGGTTCCAGCGTTCCTATTTCCCCACATCCTTGCCAGCATTTACTATTTTCAGGATACAAATCCAATGTGTAACTATAGTTTTCTCATAAGAATTGTAACAAAGATGTTTTGGAATCATCAGTCAGGTATGAAATTGTGCCATTCCACTATAAAGTGCCAAAAGGATCTCATTCAGTCTCATCTCAAAACAATGCAGGTAGCACTGGTGCCGCAAATCAGCCACCAGGAAAAATGGTAACGCAATCGAGCCTGCTTCTGATTTTTTTTTTTTTAACTCAATCCTTTATATGTAAACACAGAAAAAGAGAATTTATACAGAGATTTATTTATATACAGCCTCATTTTGAAAAAAGACTCGGTTATTTCTGATTCGATTTCACATAGGTTTTGTATAGAGAAATATGTTCTCTCTGTTCTCATTACTTTGTGACCATCTCTGCCTTGGTTTTCTGTCTGATAGTACGATTTTTAGGTTAGTTACTAATTCCTCTACTGGACACAGCATATGAGAGAGCCAGGGGGTGCTGAGGGGCTCTTTGCTCAGGGGCAGGTTCAAGGAAATCTTGTTGAGGAGAAAGAAAGACCTTTCACCATTGAAACAGAAGCACCATCTTTGCTTATGTCTCCCAGAAAAGAGAAGATATCCGACGTGAACTTACACAGCTTGGTGGATAACTCGGGATTTCTCCAGAAGGTATTCAGAAATTTGTGCTCCTACTACGACTCCAGAAGAGGTAAATTTCATTTCTAAGTATTTTCCAAATCGGCTGGAGTTGTCATTTATATTGGTGCAGGCATTGCCAAAAGCTTCTACCAAGTTGTTCACTTGTAAAATTTTCTCTTGTAGGGTTCTGTTATTAGCCTATGGAGAAAAATGTCAGAGTATATAAAAAGCGTAAAAATGAATTTTGTCATTAATAAGATGTCTGTTTTTTTTTTTTTTTTTTTTTTTTGCGGTACTGGGGATTGAACTCAGGGGCATTCTACCTCCGAGCTACACCCCCAGCCCTATTTTTTATTCTTTTTTTTTTGAAACCGGGTCTCGCTAAGTTGCGGAGTGCCTCACTAGATAGCTGAGGCTGGCCTCGAACCCGGATCCTCCGGTCTCAGCCTCCCGAATGCTGGGATTACAAGCGTGCGCCACCACGCCCGGCTAAGATGTCTGTTTTTGACAAACACTCTGTGTAGACATAAAGACCCTATTTCAAAAATAAAATAGGGCTAGGAGTGTGGCTAGTAGAATACCCTTGGGGGTTAAATCCCCAGTGAAACACACACACACACACACACACACACACACACACAAAATAACAAATCAAAACAGAACAAAAAACAAATTCTGAGAGCATATTCTTGATAGAGTGCCAGATGTTGGAAGCTGGTCTATATTTTCCCTCTCATAGGTGCATTTGCTCACTTTCTTTCTAAAAAAGGGATGAAGAGATATTCTGTACTTCTCTATTCAAATACAGTTCTGTGCAGCGCCTGACTTACCAACGCGACTCGCAAGCCATCTGTGCATACCAAGCTACACTTCTCGTTTTGTTATTCCTATTTCTATTTGGATGGAGCCTGAGCCCGCCCACGTTATGGCTCCCTCTCTTGGCTTCCTACCCTTCCAACAAGCATTAGGGTTTTGTTTTTTCTTCTCCACCAAGTAAAAATGTCCTGGGGTTAACAGGCAGCCACTTTTAGAAAGGCAGGTCTACCCTCCTGCTCCTGGGTCTTCCACATTTTGTCAGACATTTTCTCAAGGAGGTTACTGTCAGGGCCAGAGTGTACGGACTTGCTGAGATCTGTGGTGCCAAAGGTATAGATGTTTTGTAAGTTGAGGGGAAGGGGCAGTAGCTATTTCTAGAACATGGTCACCACTAGAATTTGAGTGGACTAGAGGGGAAAATTGGTGAGGTCTGAAGGCTCTCTAAGGACCTTGAGAGTCTTCTAAGAGAGGTAAGAAAGGAGAGTAGTGTTGTTTTGGCTGGCTCCACACTCATGCAGAAGGTGAGAAAGCATCTGCATCCAACTTAATTAAATATCAGAGACCCGCTAAGTAACAGCAGAGGATTGCATATTTCAAAAGTAAAGATTAGCCGGGCGTGGGGGCACACGCCTGGAGTCCCTGCACTTGGGAGGCTGAGACAGGAGGATCTCAGGTTTGAGGACAGTCTCAGCAAGTGGTGAGACTCTCGTCAATCTAGCAAGACCTTGTTTCCAAATAAGAAATAAAATCAGGCTGGGGGTGTAGCTCCAGGTAGAATGCCTCAGGGTTCAACCCCCAGTACCATACACACACACAAACACACACACACACACACACACACACAAAGGTAAAGTTTATCTACTAAACAGCCCCCTGCCTTTTTTTTTTTTTTTTGCATCTGGTAAGTCTTTACCAAGGAAACAAATAAAAAACACGTGCCTCTTAAGGCACATACACACAAATACACAGAAGATTAAATCACATTTTTTAGATCTAGAAGAAGATAAAGAGATTGAATTGACAAGTTTGTGGACATCTACAAAAACCATTCACACACAGTTAATCCATTACTGGTGAGAATCTCTGTTAGCCACAGATGGAGACGGAAGAGGAGGGCCGGCCTTGCGGGCCCTGGAGTCCAGTGATCCAGGCGTCCAGCAGTCCAGCCAGCGCGGTATCCGGGCCTCCCTGGCCTCTTCCTGCCGGGCACGGCATTTCTCTGTCCTCCACCCCGTTAGCCTGCTGTTTATCCCGGAAGGAAGGAGAGGGGAGCTGACGGCCACGGGGCCCCTGGCCCTGCCACCCTGCTGGCCCCTCCTGGCTCCTCTAGTCCCTCAGGCCCAGCGAGCCGAGGGCGTGCTGACCCAGGCAGCAAAGCACATTTCTACTCCACACCCGCAAAGCCGATGGAAAATACTAAAACCGGCCAACTCAGTTTTAAAATTTAGGAGCATGGAGCCGGGCGTGGTGGCGCACGCTTGTAATCCCAGCATTCGGGAGGCTGAGACCGGAGGATCCGGGTTCTTGGCCAGCCTCAGCTACCTAGTGAGGCACTCCGCAACTTAGTGAGACCCGGTTTCAAAATAAAGAATAAAAAATAGGGCTGGGGGTGTAGCTCCCCTGAGTTCAATCCCTAGTACCGCAAAAAAAAAAAAATAAATAAAAATAAAAATAAAAATAAAATTTAGGAGCATGGAACTTTGTCTACTTACCATTTTGAAAATGAATTAGACTCAGTTAAGTAGTGGTTTTACATTCAGCTGCCTCACCTTTTTATTTATTTATTTTTTGGTGGTGCTGGGAATTGAACCAAAGGACTTTCTACCTCTAAACGATAGCTCCAACCTTATTTTATTTTTTATTTTGAAACAGGGTCTCACAAGGCTGCTGAGGCTGGCTTCAAATATGTGATCCTCCTGTCTCAACCTCCCAAGTACTGGGATCACAGGCGTGTGCTACCAGACCCAGCTCTCCTCACCCTTTTATAGAGAGAGTAGGTCTGGCTTTATACCCATTGGTACCTCATAAGTTAAGATTCCTGTAATCACAGTGTTGACAAAAGTTTTAACATGATTCTAATTATAGCTAGATATAACATATTAATTTTTTTTCACAAGAGTAAGTTACAGATGATGATTATTTAAGATGTTAGCCTAATGAGAAAATATTATTCTTGTCATAACTCATTTTAAGGGCTTTATTGGAAAATCAAGATATCTTCAATTTCCCCTTTTTAAAAAACAATTAAGGTATAATTTACATACAGTAAGGTTTCACCTTTTATAGTATATAGCTCTGAGAGTCTTCACAAACCTATACAATTATTCAATCTCCACCATAATCTACATATAGAACAATTCCTTTACCCTTCAAAATTATCTTTTGGCCTTTGGTGCTTGATCTCTTCCTTAATTTCCAGCTCCTGGCAAATAGTGTGCTGGATTTATTTGTGTTCCTATCTATCATTTGAAATTCCAAGAATGGCATATAAATTAAGTCTTATAGTATGTTAGTCTTTTGAATCTGGCTTCTTTGACTTACCATAATGCACTTGAGATTTATCCCCTGAGATACCTTGTTTACATTAGTGTTTGTTCCTTTTTATTGCTGAGTAATATTCCACTGTATGGATGTACTATAGTATGTTTATGCTCTAGTGTGATGGTTTCCACTTTCTGGAGCTTATTAATGAAGTCTCTATGAATATGTACCTAAGGCTTTTGTATAAACATGGGTTTCATTTCTTCTGGGTAAATAGTAAGATTGCTAAACTGTGTGGTAAATGTAGTTTAACTTTATAAGAAACATCCAAACTGTTTTCCAAAGTGTTTGTACATTTGCATTCTCACTAGTAATACATGAGAGTCCCAGCTGCTTCCCATCCTTGCTGCACTTTGTCTTGGTTTTAAAATCAATTCCTACCTAGTTTAATGACTGTATAATGGTGTTTAACTGTGGTTTTAATTTGCATTTCCCACATGTCAACTCATGTTGAAAACTTTCCATTTATTTGCCAAATATATATCATCTTGGATGAAATGACTGTTCACATGTTTTGTCCATTTCTTGTCATTTGATTTCTTATTATTGAGTTTGAAGCATATTTTCCATATATTGTAATACAACTTTATTAGCTCTGCAACCTGCAAAATTTCTCTTTGAGGATGTGGCTCATGCGTTCATTACTTTTCAGTGTCGTTAGAGATGAGAAGTTCTTGGTTTCTATCAAATTCAATTCTTCCTTCTATGAATTGTGTATTTTGTGTTTTATCAAATAACTCTTTGACTAACTCAAGATTACAAAGAACTTTTGCTATGTTTTCTTCTAGAAGTTTTAGAGTTTTGGGTTTTACATTTAGACCTATGATCTGTTTTGAGCTTTTTTTTTTTTTTTTTAAATGTGTGAGGTCTATATCAAACTTCATTTTTTTGTATGAGCACCTGCAATTATTGTAGCACCATTTGTTAATTTTTTTCCTCATTAATTGACCATGCAACATTGTTAAAAATAAACATATGTTCTCTATATGGTTTCATGAATCTCTGTGCCATCCTTCCTTCAATAACATGTGTGTGTGTGTGTGTGTGTGTGTGTGTGTGTGTGTGTGTGTTACTGGGGATTGGACTCAGGGATATTCTACCTCTGAGCTACACCCCAGCTCTACTTTATTGTTTATTTTGAAATAGGGTCTTGCTAGGTTGTTGAGGGTCTCACTACTTGCTGAGACTGTCCTTGAGCCTGAGATCCTCCTGTCTCAGCCTCCCAAGGACTGAGATTACAGGCGTGCACCACCTTGGGAAAGGAAAAAGGCTAGGGTACAAGAGAGGGTTGCAGGAAAGGTGGGTATGATCAAAGTGTGCCACTGCATGGATGGAAACATCACAGTAAAACCTATTAATTTGTACAATTATGAAATAATTATTATTATAGAAAATAGTTATCAAGCCAGGCGTGTTAGCACACACCTGTAATCCCAGTACTTGGGAGGCTGAGACAGGAGGATTGCAAGTTTGAGACCCACCTCAGCAACTTAGAGAGACTCTCAGCAACCTAGCAAGACCCTATTTCAAAACAAGCAAACAAACAAACAAAAATAAATAAAAAGGGCTGGGGTATAGGTGAGAGGTAAAATGCCCCTGGGTTCAATCCTCGGTAACACATACACACACACACACACACACACACACACAAATATTATTTTAAAATATCATATTTCTTGACTATTACAAGTTTATGGTAAGTATAGAAGTCAGGTAAAATAAATATCCCCTTCATTTACTTCGAAAGTTGGTTATTCTAAGTCCTTTGCCTTTCCATACATATTTTTGTTTCAGTGTGTTAATTTACACATACACACACACACACACACACACAATCCTTATAGGATTTTTACTGGAATTGTATTCATGTATAGATCAATTTGTGGAGTACTGACTCTTTACTAATATTGAGACATGGTATATCTCTGTATTTCTTAGTTCTTAGAATTTTTTTTACTATACAAATCCTGCACATATTTTGCAAGACTTAAATCTACCTAGCTCATGTATTTTTGATGTTTTTGTAAATGGCACTTTAAGCTTCAATTCATAATTATCATTAACATATGCATATACGGATACAATTGACTTTTGTATAATGACTCTATTTTAACCTGCTAATAAATGTGACTCTATTTTAGCCTGCTATAAATGTGACTCTATTTTAACCTGCTATAAATGTAAACTTCACATTTATAAACGCTTGTCTAACAAGAGTGAGAAAAAGGAGAAAAGAGATAGTACTCTATTTTATACTCCAAAGATAATAATTGTGTCATAATTTCTGCACATTACTAAATGTGGAGATTAGTGAGTATTAATCATATAATCAGTTATATGAGGTTCTGGAATATAATAAATATTTGTTAGAACAGAGAAAAAAATCAATTGTACCTTTCCCAGCACAGTCAGCTGTTGAACTAAAAGATGGGCACTTTCCGTCTTCCCGGCACCACTTTCTCCAGAAATAACAATGCACTGCAGAGGGTGACATGGAAACCAAGGAGACTTCATCCACATGGAATTCAGCCGGCACACGAGAAACTAAGACGGGAATTTCTAGTTTTTTTGGTACTGATGATGAAACCCAGGGGCATTCTACCTCTGAGCTACATCCCCAGCCCTAATTTTTTTCTTTATTTTGAAATAGTATCTCATTAAGTTGTGGAGGGCCTCACTAAGTAGCTGAGGCTGGCTGCTGCGAACCCCCGATCCTCCTGTCTCAGCCTCCCAAGTACTGGAATTACAAGAATGCGCCACCAGGCCGGGCTTAAGACGGGAATTTCTGACTGTGAAGAGACTCGCCTCACCTGGTCTGAATTATATGTGACCATAGACTGATAGCCTACGTCGGCCATCGCAAAGACGTGAGGAGGGTTGGCGGTTCTCTTCGCTCCAATGTAGAGTTTGGAATGCTAAAGACAAAAAAAAAAAAAAAAAAAAGTTTTTTTTTTGTTATCTTTTCTGATTTTATTTAAGCCCTGGGTTATTTACAGATATAGTTCTATTTATTAATGTGAAATATAAATCAAAATACCATATCATGCCAACAAAACATTATTACACATATACACAAATCATGCACAATTGTGTAAAATAAAAGCCTGACATTAAGAAGCCCGGGAATATGGTATGACATAAAATGATATAACATCAATATTATCTGCAATAATATTGAAAAAATTGGGAATACCACTTCCAAAGCAGAACTTAAGGCTTCAAAATATTTTTGTTTAAATAAAGATGTTTTATAAGTAAGACTCCTTGGGTATAATAACATCTGACATATGATCACTTCATTTTTCCTTTCATTTCATTTACCCTACATTTTCTTGTTTAATTTGTATGCGATCACTCAGTTAATTGGTAGCAGAATTATACAAATGTCTGACTTCTGTAACCTAATCAAGGCTCATAAAATTGGGGTGATAGAAGACCGCAGATATATACTTTTCACTTATAAAAATAACTACCAGGCACAATATCAAATAATTTTCTAGTTTACATGAATACAAGAACAGAAGGGGTCCAATTAAAAGTGAAAAACAGCCTAGTTTAATTCTATATTTAATCCACTAGGGGTTGCATAATTGATAATTTTATATTCACCTTCATAAAATACACATTTTGTGATAGTAATGAGGCTAATCAATATGTTAAAAGGAAACTTTAGACTCCTAACGACAAGTTTTGTAGCCATTAACTATGTATTATATGTAAAAGCAACGTAGTTGTCCTTTTGACTCTTCAACACCTGGTTCAGAGGCAGATAGTAAGTATATACAGTGTACTTTACACATCTGTTTAGTGATCTATGTACTACAGAGCCGTTGCTCATAAGTAGATGCAATTAACATTCTGACACACACTTTTTGGAAAAGGAAAACCAACAACTGCAACTAAAAGAGGGAAACACCTCAATGGACATGATGTACATATACAAACTTATCAAAACCAATCACTGTGCAGAGCACGGGGAGGCGGGGAGGGAGAGGGAGCGGGGTGGGAACTGGGCGGGGGGGGGGGCTCACCGAGCGCTGTGTGCATGTATGCCTCTGTCACCCTGAACTGCATCATCATATATGATTACAATGCATCAATAATAATAATAATAAAAAACTGTAACTAGGTTGACTTCATCTATTTTTCCTGTTTTAATAACAACCATATAACTTTTTACAAAGTGCTTGTAATTTTTTTTATTGCCATCCACTTAAATTAAAAATCTGAATAGTATAATTATTTGTACAAAGTCAGAGAATACAAGTTAGGGTACCTACCTTTGTAGAATAAAGACCCAGGCTCTGAAAAGGGTTAAGAGCAAGGAGGATATCTCCCACATAGATATAGATTTGATCTCTAGAATAACACTTCTCAAGCTGCTCTGAGACTGTATTCTGCAATAAAATTAAAATATCTTCTTTGTATGAAAAATCAGTTGTGATCAACTACAGTTCAAACAATAAACAGTAATAAACAAAACACCTGGAATCTGGACTAAGGATTAGTTGGAAACAAACACTGACAGCAGGCAATGTTACATCAGATCTCCCAGGCCCTATTCACACAACGGGCACTTTCTTGGGTTTTTTGGAGCCACAGAACAATGTTATTGCTAGCACATTTTCAAAAGGACATATTTGTGTGCTAAATATCGTATGTCACACCCATCAAATAAAGCACAGCCCATATTATTATGTAACAGGCATGCATAATGTACATTATTATATATAATAATGTATACATTATTATATATGTATGCAGGTATTGTATACATACAACAAATGTGTAACATAGTGTTATAACAATGTATTGTATAGCAATATATAACATACTATTGTTATATACTGTATGTTAAGTACATATACTAATGTATAATGTGTGATGTGTTTGCTACATAGCTTCCAATGTAATAAGTAAATGCAATCAGTGAAGTAAAAAGAAAGAATACTAGAAAACGGCAAGGAAAATATGGTGAACATCCTAGTCTTTCATGTAGACATTTAGCTTTATGAAGCAGAGTAAAAAAATTCAGAGAAGTAACTTCCATAGTTGGTAAATCATGTGAGTTCACGCAATTTTAGTAGTATCATAAATCATCATTTGTAATACATGAAAAAAGAAGCAGAAATATAAGACAATAAATAGAAACAAATAGTATTTAATACATTAATATACTGATTAGCAACAGAATTAATGAAAACTTTATAATCCATAGGCCTAGGAATTCACATCACTGAATTTATTTTTTAATTTAATTTAGTTTATTTATTTGTGTGTGTGTGTGTGTGTTGCTCGGGATTGAACACATTCTACCTCAGAGCTGCCCCTCAGCTCTATTTTTTATTTGGAAACAGGATCTTGCTAAGTTGACGGAAGCCTCACTGAATTGCTGAACCTGTCTGTAATCTCCTGTCTCAGCCTCCCAAGTACTGAGATTTTAGGTGTGCACTGTGCCCAGCTGAAAAACTTGATACACAAAGATGCAGAAAGATGTTGGCAATCTCTGACTTTAAACATGCTATTTGACTTTAAGATGTTGATGTTTCTGAGGGATTATTTTGATGAAGCACTTGAGTTGTTTACATAGTCTATACTTTAAAAAAAAATCTGTGATCCAAATTTGTTATTTGAGAAAAAAAAATGTCACTAGGCTGGAAAGATCTGAGAATTTGAATTTATTTCCTAAAACTTAAGATAGAAGAGATAATCAGGAAGTTAAGAAACAAAGCTAATATGAGACTTACAAATGGTATTCAAAGCCGGGCATGGTGGTGCACGCCTCTAATTCCAGTACTTGGGAGGCTGAGACAGGAGGATCACAGATTCAAAGCCAGCCTCAGCAACTTAGTGAGGCCCTGTTTTCAAATAAGAAATAAAAAGGGTTGGGGGTGTAGTTCAAAGATGAAATGCCCCGGGTTCATTCCCTAGCAAAACACACACACACACACACACACACACACACACACACACACACACACACACAATATGGTATTCAAAGAATCCCCTGTTCACTTCGCTTCTAGAAATAAAAATAAAGTCTAGTACCTCTAAAGTACGATGAAACTTAATTCTTACCTCATCCAAAACTTCTAGAGTTGCTAAGTCATCTACATCTTTCAGATAGGAAAGCAGAGATCTATTTAAGTTACTTTTCTTGGTGTGAATACGTTCATGTCTGTGGAGAGAAACCAGAGCAGAAGTAAGTTTGAAATATATCTGAGAACAAAAACCTCTGTAATGCGATTTATTAAATCAGTGATTGCTTACCAGAAAACACCCTCACATGTTTACTCTCTGTTTTTTATTTTCTCCTCTCCATTGAGAAAATGTGACATAGGAAACGTTTTTCATGAATGATCCAAGGGCCCATCATTTCTACCAAGAACTACCTTTGATTTTAAAAGAATTGAAATCCTTCTCTGTATGACTCAGTCTGTTATAAAGTGATGAGTCAGAAAGATTTAAGTTTATTATATTTCCAGTTTTGTCTGTGGTAGTGTTAAGTCACTGGTGGTCCAAATATGGTGATTTTTAAAATTGTTATTCAGCAAAATAATTTAACAGGAATATAAAATATACCACATGATATTTTTCAAAATATTAAATGGGTGCAAAAATTGATTTCAGGTGCCAGAAAATTCATCTTCAAAGTGAAACATTTCAGTGACTTTCAAAAATAGCAGAAAGATCTTCACATAGCACAACGGCTAGAGAAGTTGCTGAGATAAACAAGATGGTTTGCTTAAACTTTTCTGGACTTCCAGTTTATTTTGAGGAGAATCATATTTTTGGTGTTTATTCTGTGGCATATTTTAAGCATCTGGATCTGTCCGCTGGTATAAATGAGAAGGAATAAATAGATTATAAGGAGTATTAGGAACGATGACATTCCCTCAGAAAACTTTTTTCTATTTTATTTTTTATAGTTTTATTTATTTTATTCTGTTCTATGCATTTGTTGGTGCATTATAGTCTTACATCATAATGTAGTTCACAGTGATGGTGACGTTCACACACACAGCCCTTGGTGGCCTTCCCCCGCTTCCTCTCTTCTCTCTCCTGTTCCCCATACAGGATATTGAGATTGACATTGTATTCTCACGTATGTGCAAAATGTCAATGGAAGTAATTCCTTCATTGATCCCCCTGTCCTCCTCCCCTAGACCACTTCCCTGGCTACACTGGAGTTTCTCTTCCATTATTTGAAGTCCCTCTTGTATCCCAATTACTCCCTGGCTCCCCCAAATAAAAGAAAACATATGACCCTTCACTTTCTGTGACTGGCTAATCTGACTTAACATAATGTTCACCAGATCCATCCATTTACCTGCAAATGACATAATTTGTTTTTTTTAAATTGCTGGGTAGAATTCTATTGTGTGTAGCCTATAATTTTGCAATCCATTCACCTGTTGATGGACACCTAGGTTGGTTCCATGATTTGGTTGTTGTGAATTGTGCTGCTATAAACATGGATATGGGTGTGTTACTGTAGTTCTCTGATTTCAGTCCCTTTGGAAAGATACCCAGGAGGGGTATAGCTGGATCATATCGTGGATCAAGTCCACATTTCCTCCCTTAGAAAACTTTAATGGTGTCTCATTGCTTAAAAAATTAAATCTGCTGTGGCTGAAGATGTAGCCCAGTGGTCGAGCGCTTGCCTCTCTCTCCTATGTGAGTTTGATCCACGTGACCTTTTGTTTTTATTTCCTCTTCAGTCCCCGCTATGTGATGAAACTTCACTTTTCACAGTCCACCTCACCGATCTCTTTTAAACCTCTCAGCACAATTCTAATCGTCCTTCAGGGTAGAGATCTTGGTTAAGTCATTTCAGTCATTCAGGTGCTTTCTGGTCTTATTCACTTTACGAGATTGCAAGAGGTAAATTTCCTAGGATAGGAATGGCATTTCAACATATTATGCTGAGACAACTAGACAACCTCATAAAAAGATTCAAACCATTGACCTTACCCTTTCACAAATGTTAACTCAAAGAGGACCACATATCTAAATTTCAAATAGGAAATTCAGAGAGGATAACGTGTATTGAAGAAAGGGCAGATATACTTGTGTTTGACAACAAATTTTTAGATGCAAAACCAACATCATCATCCATAAAAGAAAAAGTTGATAAGTTGATGTCACTACATTCAAAATTTCAGCTCTGTGAAAGACACTGTTAAGAAAATAAAAAGCAGAGGGAAAAATGTTTGCAAATCACGTACCTATAAAGGACTTGTGTCTAATGATAGAAATCATGTCTTACTCCTATTTGCAATTCTTAGATTCTCCCATAATAATTTTTAGAGCACATACAACCATTTATAATTATGCACTTATTTGTGTGAATAACTTAGTTAATATTTGAATCTTTCACTTAGAACGAGAGTTCTAAGACTTGAAAGACTATAACTTTGGCTCCCGGTTGTACCCCAAGAACAAGCAAATTATTTAGACCATAATAGATCCTCAATAAATGTTGTTTGAATGAGTGAATGTATTCTCTCACCATTTCTGGCCTAAGATTTGCACCGCTGGTTTGTGCATTTGTTGAATTGAGCAGGTATCATTTTATTTATTCTCCTATTTTCAAAGAGATCTGTGTATGTATAATCATTTTGATATACTCCTTTTAAGAAAATAGAGAAAGAAATCCAATTATCCATTTAACTGAAATGAGAAGCCCTGAAAAAAAATTTTTTTTAATCTGCCTTTAATGGGTAAATTGGCAGCTAGAGATGGTTCCAGAGGAATGACAAGGAGTATGTAGTGACGAATGGGGAGATCATATTTGTTTGGCTGGTACCCTCCTCCTTCTCCTCCTCCTTCTGTAAACTCATCCTCCACAAGGCTTTTGGTACTAGCTGTCAAAGTCTTAGAAAAGATTTGGTTACTGTGGTGATCAAGACCTTGGGAGACTCCTCATTTTCTACAGCACAACATAAAATTTTCTTGGCTTGCAACTCAAGGCCTTCATAATCCTGCCCAGCTGGACGACCCATCATCTCTGTTCAGAACCTCTCCCAAGGCTCTGGGTTCAGTTCCTTCTGTTTTTTCTACCTGGAGACTTGTTTTCCTTTCATGCCTTTCAAAACTCTACTTATCCTTCAAAGTTAGGCTCAAAGCATACTATCTGTGGAGTCACTAAGGACTCTCCCGAGAGAATAACCATAAGCAGAGAAGTTCTCCCATGCAGGTCTACAATGTGGGCACAAACTAAGTGTTATTCATATTTTTGCTCCTGGATACAAAGATGTAAGAGACAATTGGTGTCTTGAATCTTCCTGACCCCGTAATATGATATACATGTTTGCCTGAAACAAACTGAATGCTTTGAGGTTTGAGCAGAAAATAAATATCTCAAAGTGATTTTTCTCAGTATAATGTTGGGTATTTCTTAAAATGAGTAAGTACCTCTATATTTTCACAAGAATATTTAAATGATTCTTTAATTTTAAATACATCATTGAATATCTAATCAGTCATGGTTGTTTATTGCTCTAGTCATTTTTTCTGTGTTTCTAGTATCAAAGATTTTTTAAAATATGTATACATTGATTTATCAGATTTAGCTGCATGTCAAGTACCTAAAAATAGATGGCAAAGAAAACAACTTTTGATTGTTAAGAAAAAGTACATTTATAAAAAGTGGTAGCTATAGCCGGTCGTGGTGGCGCACACTTATAATCCCAGCATTCGGGAGGCTGAGACTGGAGGATCCGGGTTCGCGGCCAGCCTCAGCTACCTAGTGAGGCACTCCGCAACTTAGTGAGACTCGGTTTCAAAATAAAGAATTAAAAAAAAAATAGGGCTGGGGGTATAGCTCGGAGGTAGAATGCCCCTGAGTTCAATCCCCAGTACTGCAAAAAAAAAAAAAAAAAAAAAAAAAAAAAAAAAAAAAAAAAAAAGTGGTAGGGCGTTTTTCTCAAGAACCTTCTCATATTAGTGTCATTTTAATACAAACTTAATTATGCAATTCAACACAATCCTTATTTACTGAGACCCTGCTGTGTTCATGGCATTGACTTAAGCATCGTGAGGTTATTACAGGTAGAATAAAATAAAGATCCTTTATTTAACAAGTTTCCATCTAGTGGGAGACAGAAACACAAACATTTACATCAATACAAGGCGTACGGCAAATGATGGAACTGAAGCAATATGTAAAGTGATATGAAAATAGCCAGGAGGGGCCGGACACAGTGGTGCACATTTGTAATCCCAGTAGTTGGGAGGCTGACACAGGAGGACCACAGGTTCAAGGCCAGACTCGGCAACTTAGCAACACCCTCTTTCAGAATAAAAAATAAAAAAGGGCTGTGGTTGTAGCTGAGAGGTAGAATAACTCTGGATAAACCTCCAATACCAAAAAAAAAAAAAAAAAAAAAGAAAAAAGAAAGAAATAGCAAGAGCAAGGAGGGGCTAGTTAATTCCATTCTGGGAAACTAGGTCTGGTTCTAGCAAACCACACATTTAATCTTGGTGTTTAAGTAGAAGTCGGAGTCCAGTAACCTGAGGAAGAATGTTTATATGGTGGTGATTGATAGGTGATCCAATTTGAAAGCATGAGTACATATAAGTGGACAAACTCAGGACACAGGCCCCAGGGACTGTAATGACCTGCCCTGGCCAGAAGGCAGAGGGCTAGAGTGCATTAGGTTGGAGACTAAGGAAACTAGGGCAGGGGAGGGCGTTCTGACTGAGAAATACAGATGCCTTAAATCCATTAGAGTCCCAAATGTCTAGTAGAAAAACATGATCTTCCTTCATGAAATCTGAGTCCTGCAGCATTCCCTCTCTCATTGTCTGTCTCATTGATTGACCCCACCATCCATTAACTGTACACAACAGACACCGCCATCTTCCCCACACCCTGTACCCAGTCCTTAACCAAATGCTATTGTCTTAAATTCTTTAACATTTCTCAAATCTCCAGCTCCTCCAGATCCAAGGATGAGATGATAGTGCCAACGACTGAGGTGGAGATAACTGAGATTAGTGACAATGAGAAAGACAAAGGGGAAAGTTAAATATCACGAAGGCTACAGAGGAGAGAAGTGCAAGGAGAAATTTGATCAATAACATTAAAGGACACCAAAATATCTGGAAAAGCTGAATAATAAAAAGAGCAGTGTGACAGGGGAATGAGTTGGTCAGTTTACTTTCACGAGACTGAAAACAAGGTGAATAAGAAGAGTTCTTGTGAATTCAGATTTCCCTGTGGGAAGCTGACAGTGAAGAGCAGAGATGGTCATAAAGCTTGAGAAGAAAGAAGCAAATGGAAGAATGGATAACTTAGGAGTTGTGAGAACTGATAAGATGAAAATATAGATCCAGTGCAGAGCAAGACTCTGATGACATGACACAGAAAATACCACAGGACAGAGAATCAAGAGACAAGTTGGGAAGGTTGATCATGGAAAAGAAAAGTGATGCTTCACCTGGAAGAGATGGGGTATTGGAGAAGTTAGGTAAAAATACATTTTGAGGTGGATGGGAAGGAACAAGTGAGTCTGTGCTCATTTCCTTGAAGAAAAAGCAAATAGATATTGGAAGCTTGAAGGTAGAAACTGGTGTGGGTTTTTTTTTGTTTTTTTTTTTTTTTACAATTGCTGTGGAAAATGAACTAGGAATTCACTTGTGGATGGTTAAAATGATTAATAAGCAGACTTCAGGGTTCAAGGGAGGAAATGCGGAGACATTTCTGTGGCTGGAAGTCAGCAACATTGGGGCTGGACAGAAGTCACAGATAGATACGTGAGTTATAGGTCAGAAAAGTTAGTGTGAATGAAGAAAGCTTTTGCTTTGTTATTAAAGTAGACTTTACCTTATAGAGCAGTTCATAGCAAGACTGGGAGGAAGATAGAGAGATTTTCTATGTATCTTCTGTCCCTATGTGGGCACTGCCTTCCCCACTAGCACCATTCCACACCACAGTGCACACATTTGCTGTAATCAACCAGCCCATGTTGTCCCATCATCACCTAAAATCCACAGTGGATAATAGGGTTCACTCTTGGTATTGTATAATCAATAAATTTTGACAAATGTGTAGTGATGCGTAGCCACCATTACAGCGTCTTACAGAACTGTCCAACAGCCCTAAAAGTCCTCTGTGCTCTGCCTGTTCATGTCTGGCTGCTGACAGTCACTGATATTTTTACTGTCTCCATAGTTTTTCCTTTTTCACAATGTCATAAAGCTGGGATCACACAGTATGTAGTCATTTCAGATTGGCTTCATTCACTTAGCAACCTACATTCAAATTTCTTTCATGTCTTCTCACGACTTGATAGCGCATTTCTTTCTGGCATTGAATAATATTCCATTGTCTGGATGTAAGAACTTATCCACTTTTACTGAAATATAATTCTTTTTATACACTAATTTTATTTTTAAAATGTTTTGTTGAGGATTTTTGCATCTATATTCATGAGTGCAGAAGTCAATGAAATGAAAGTGGGAAATTGAAAGAGAAAATAAGCAAAACTCAAAGCTGGCAATTTGAAAATATCAATGAAATTGTTGAGCATCTAGTCAGATTAACTAGGAAGCTAAGGGCAAGAACAAAAATTACTTGTATGAAAAATGAAAAACGGGCCATCATTATAGATCCTATGGACACCAAAAGGACAACAATGAAGAACTTGATGCCCACAAATTTGGTAGTCTAGATGAAAAGGAACAATTCCTTGAAAGGCACAACCTACCAAAGCTCACAAAAGAAATAGACAATTTGAAATAGACTATTTGAATATGCCTATTCAAGAAACTTAAACAATAATTAACAATCTTCCAGAATAGAAAGCACTGGGATCAGGTGTATTCATGGCTGAATTACACCAGGCATTTGCAGAAAAAAATCATACAAAATTTCTACACTTTTGCAGAAGACAGAGCACAGTGAATGCTGTGTGACTTATCCTATGAGGCCAACATTACCCTAATTCCCATCAACAGACCTGGTTCCTTCTGGAAGTTTGAGGAGAGAATCATTCTTCACCATTTCCGGCTTCTGGAGGCTGCAGGTGTTCTTGGGTCGTGGCCACATCACTCTAATTGCTGCCTCTGTCCTCACATAGTTTTCTCCCTCCTTGATCTTCTTGCTATCTCTTATAAGAAGTCTTACAAGTACATGAAGAGCCCACCAGCTAATCCAGAATAATTCCCCCATCTCAAGATCCTTGACTTTATCACAGGCACACAGTCTTTTTTGTCATGCAAAGTGACACCCAGAGGTCCCAGAGATTAGATCTGGGTAGTCTGGGGGGTCATCACGTAGCCTAGCAAATCTGGGAAGGCAAATGGAAAACAGGCAGCCACAGGGAGTTGACAGGAAGGTAAGGAAACAGGAAGCACAGATGCAAGTGACTTAAATGGATTGTCTTGGTTGTTAAGAAATAGGGGCCAAAAGGGGGATTTTTTACAATTGAATAATATTCTGTTCTCCTAGCTCCGAGAGAGCGAGAGCAAGAGCGCGAGAGAGAGAATTTAGTAAAATCTTAAATGTCTCTTTCTGAGGCAAAAACCTCCACTGCTACTACCCTGATCTTTAAACCACCACCATTTCTTAGCTGGATTATTGCAAATAGTGAGAATGGTATTTTGGGACCATGAATCAAAGATGCCACCCTTCTGGTCAGTACCATCCCTATGTCATTCAAAGGAAGGTGGCACATCTGATGCTACCCCACCCCATTGCCCCTCCCACCTTATCTCTTTCTTCTTTAAAAAATGTTTTTATTGGTGCATTACAGTCTCACATCATAATATAAATCATGTTGACAGTGACATACATGCACACAGCACTTGGCGCCCCCCCCCCCCAGCTCCCTCTTCCCCATACAGAGTACTGAGATGGACATTGGTGTTTTCACACATGTACACAGAGCCAATGGTAATAATTCCTTCAGTGAGCCTCACTCTTCCCCCAGCCCATCCCTTAGACCACCTCTCTGGCTCCCCCGAGGTTGCTCCGGCCTTATATCTTAACTCTGTCTCCCTGCTCACTCCTCTCCAGCCAGTGGCTCCGTCCTGGAAGTCTCTGCCGCCCAACACACTGGGGCTTCAGCGGCCCCGCCGGGCTCTTCCGCACGGCCAGAGGGAGAGTCACTGGGGGAGTGTGCCACCCTGGGCTCTGAGGTCTGAGCTGACCTGTTTTATTTTGGTACTGGAAATTGAACCCAGGGGCATTCTACCTCCTAGCTACACCTCCAGCCCTTTTTATTTTTGAAACAGGGTCTCACTAAGTTGATGAGGCTGGCCTCAGACATGTGATCCTCCAGTCTCAGCTCCCCCAAGTACCGGGATTACAGATGTGCCTCACTACACTCAGCTGAGCTACTTTTAACATTGGAATTCCCCATCGCCCTCCACCTGCCGTCCAAAGGACACCCAATCCTCCTGACCTTGCTCTAGTTTCTTATAAATGTGTCACTTTCTAATACCCTATTTTTCTTACTAATGTATTATGTGTGTTTTCTGCATCTTCTCATAGGTATATAAGCCCCACAAGGACAGCATTTTGTTTTGTTCTGCTTTGTTTTTTTGTGGTCCTGGGGATTGAACTCAGGGGCATTCTACCTCCGAGCTACACCCCCAGCCCTATTTTATTCTTTATTTTGAAACAGGCTCTAAGTTGCAAAGGGCCTCACAAGTTGCTGAGGCTGGCCACGAACCTGCAATCCTCCTGTCTCAGCCTCCCAAGTACTGGGATTATAAGAATGTGCCACCATGTCTGGCTTGTTTGTTTTAATTTGCTGACCAACATATCTCATACTCCTAGGTCAGATTATGACAAGTGGCAGGTGCTCAAAATTTTATTTCTTAGGCAAAGGAGTGAATATTTGCTTTTACTAAATGTTCTTCTACTATGAGACCAAAGAAAATGTATATTTATTTATTTTTTTTAACTCTGGTCATGACTAATTGAAATGCTCAAAGGAAAAGTATATATATAGTTCAAGATAATTTTATGATTTTTTAATTTTCCTTTGTCATTCATTATACAAAATGGGTTAGCATTCTTCTTACTTTATTAAATGTTTGTTTTCTGTAAGACATGGAGAAAGTCAAGTCAGAGTCTGTCTGTAAGATGTTCGTCCTCTTGTGAAAAGCAGATTGCCAACCAGATCCTATTTTCCATTTACTCTGTAATACCAGAGAAACATAGCTTTGGACTCTAAATATTTTCTTTCTGTGTTGTCAAAGGTCACAAATACCCTGAGGGGTGGCTATAATAGCTTCACTTGTATTTCAGTTCTACACACTGAAAAAAGAAACAACTACTGCTTGCCTGATGCTAAATTTTCATCCTTACTATTTAGTTGTACTATCGTAATGGAACAGCTTTATTTGCTTTTGCTTTGGTTAAAAATACTTGTGTAAATATCAAGCTGCATCATCTAAGGTGATTCAGGAGCCTCTGGGGCAGACTAGGAATTCTTTGTTAAACACAAATCTCATCAAGGTTTTTGTGCGCATTTCCTTATCCATCTTCAAAGTTCAGTAACAAAGACAACTGGTAGCACCCACAGGAATACAGACACTCACTCGTGTGCCCTGGAACACTAGCTCTTACTTATTTGCAGTTTGACCCCTGTGGTCAAGTGTGTCATTTTGAAATGATGGCGAAGAAGACAGAATACACCAGCCTGGCCAGCCAGCTCGCCGGATCAACTCTGGGGACAACTGGAGTGACAGAAGCCACTAAAGTGTGAATTGCCTTCTTCATTCACAGAACTCTTCTTCTTTCATATATATTAATATTGTACTGAGGATTGAACCCAGGGGCATTCTACCTCTGAGCTATACCCCTAGGCCTATTTTATTTATTTTTTATTCTGAAACAGGGTCTTACTAAAATGCAGAGGGCCTCGCTACATTGCTGAGGCTGAACTCAAACCTGTTATCCTCCTGTCTCAGCCTCTCAAGTACTGGGATTACAAGCACGTGCCTCCATATCGGGCTCCCATATACTTTAAAGGTGTGCTCTGATCTGTATAGATAAAGAGATCTTCACAAAACTTTCAGCAGTGTTAGAGGGAAGCATGAGGTTGGGAAAGTGCTATGTAGGAGCATGTGAAAATCTGTCCTGGAACTCTCAGCTGATGACATAATGCATACTTCATTGAGCTTCACTGAGTAATTAATAGATAAGAGCGACGAATTTCATCTTTGCCTCCACTTACTCTGTCTCCGTTCTGGGTCCAATGGAGGACTTGACCCTGCTTTGATCAAAGGCCAACTCTTCTAGCTGTGCACTAGCTTCCTCCCTAGTTCATGGCTGTCATGCCATCTCCTCCCGTCAGCATGCAGCTGAGCTCCAGAACCCACCACCTTACAGCCCTCTCCTCTGATCCTCCTTTCTTTACGACCACTCCTCCGCTCACAGCCTTGCAGAGCTGAGCTTCCAGGACCGGATCACATTCCCCGCCGCTCCTTCTTCACCCCATGGCTCTCGTCGAGGCCATTACAGAGCAGTGTGCAGCCAAATTCAACGTTACTCTTTTTTTTTTCTTAAATATTCAGCACTACTTGGCAAAGCTGACTATTGTCTCCTTGAAGCCTGATGCGTCTCCATCCTTCCTCCCTCCAGGCTGCACCCCCTCAACCCCCAAGCCTGGCTCCTCAGCTAATTTCTAAACATCGGCGCTCCAGTGTCTTACCGCAGGCAACACTCACGTCTAGTGATCTCGTCAATGTGGTGGCACTGAACACTTCAACTAGCAAATCACCAGTGACTAGCTCCAGCATGGACTTCTTCCCTGAAACCCATGTTGGAAATAGTGTCTCCTCTGCAGTTCAGCATCAAACTGCCCACTTGATAACTCTACTTTGATATTAAATTGGCATGTTAAATTTGCATACTCTCAACACAATGTGTGACCACTCTCTACCCTAGTTGAATAAGTATGGGGCAAGACTATCATCTGTGGCCAGAAAACAGTACTTTCACATCAGTCGGCTTCATATTTTCTCTGTCTCTCTCTCTATATATATGTATACATATATATTTCCAGTACATATATATACACACACACATACACACACACACACACACACACAGAGATCTCATCATATATGTAGTTATGTGTCTATATTCACAAGTTCCAATTCCATGTCTTCAACCAACCATAGACTGAAAACACTTGAAAAAAAGTTATGTCTGTACTGAACTTGTACAGACTTTTTCCTGTCATTATTCCCTGAAGAATATACTATAACAACCATTTACATAAGTGCTTACATTGTATTAAACATCACTAATAATCTAGAGATGATTTAAAGTATACGAGAGTCTGTACATAGGTTATATGCAAATACTGCACAATTTTATACAAGAGACGTGAGTATTGGTAGACTTTGGCATCTGTGTGTGTGTGGCCGGGGCTCCTGGAGTCAACCCCCTATGGATTTTGAAGGATAACTGTTCACACACACACACACACACACACACACACACACACACACACACACAATTTTTTAGGAAAACCTGTGGTAGAGTTAAATCTATGTAAGAAATATTTTGAAATGACATTTTATTCCAATTTCTGTTCCCAAGATTGGAATTGTCATGGTTAGGTACTTATTTATTTCTTTTTCTTTCTTATTGATAAAACATAAGGATTTCACTTAAAAATAATCCATGTGTATTTATATAAATGTATAATTACTAACTTCAGAGTGAATTAAAATCTTCCAAAGTTAAAAATTCTGTTAAATGCAGTTTGTTCCCCCTTCTTACTTTATTTATCTTTTAGGCAAGAGTAGAAAAATAAACAAGAAAGCAAACAAGATCAGGGTATCTGAGTAGCCAGTGATAAAGCTTTCTGCACCTGGCAGTAAGGAATAAGGGGTGTGCTGTTTTGAATTCTATTCACAGACTGAAATATTCTGTTCTAAATCTTGACTACTAGCCTCAAAAAATATTTCTTTTCCCTTCTCTGTAAAAATGGTTAAAAGTTTTATTTACCTTAAAGCACACATTTTTCCGGTAAGTTACTATCAATAGATTTATGTTTACTAGGGCACTTGATATGGTGAGAAAATGTATTTAGAAGATTAAAAATGTGATGAAACAGGAAAAATAGCAGCTCTGCTCCTCATTCAACCCATGTGTCTCCTCTCACTGCCAAAGAATAAGAACAAGTAAATAATATGATCCACCATACTCAGTGTCCTGCCTCAGAATTTATCAGCAAATGTAATTCTATACAAATATGTCTTTTCTTATGGCAACAATAGCAAACAAACAAAAGGATTTAGTTAAATCCTAGACCATTGCTAGTTTGAAACAAAAGAAACAAAGAGACAATATTTCTTGCAACCTTTAAAATGTAGGCTAAGATTTTTAACAATGGAGTGTGTGTGTGTGTGTGTGTGTGTGTGTGTGTGTGTGTGTGTATTTCTATTTTTTAAAGTAGGTTAATGTCTCTAAGAGAAAAGGCAAAAAGGTGCATCCAGAATTTTTCAGGAAATTGTTTTTAGTAAAATGTGTTTTATTTCTCTCCATTTGAAGCACATATATTTGTTGGATTCAGGGTATATTATCCCATGAAATCAAATGTAATAGTTTTCAGGAGCCTCTTTAAATAATTAAAAATTCCAAGAAAATGTGCAAATATTTTAAAAACATGTGGGTAACTGAGTCAATTTAATGTAGCTAAAAATGGTTACATCCATAAAATAATGCTTTCTAGAACATCATTAAAATTATTAACATTATAGAAATTTGGGAATCTGATACAAACCTTCAGAATTTGTAATATGGTCCTAATATCTGATAAAATTAGATTTCCTTATTTGTAGTTAGCATATTTTAGTACTAAATACTAAAGAAAAACATTAAATGAAGCTGAAGATACCAGAGAACTAATGAATTAGTGGATGCGAACTTTAGGGAAACTAGGTAGGATTTCATCCTCATACAGATTTGCTGAATGCAATCTGTATTATTCATGATTCAATTATTTAAATGCAATCTTATGTGAAAACACGTAGGAGGACAAAATCCTAGGACCCAAATTATTCACTCTGTCCAATTCTGTATTTGTGTTAAAAGCATGTTTACACAGCGAGTATCATAGATGGGAATCTATTTCAGCTGTAAAACAAATATCTTCCAAATTTTCCCAGGCTCCCCGTCCACACATCCCCAGTGCACAACTCTAGGGGGTGCTAGTAATGTTCTATTCATGTGCTGTGGAGTGAGGGCTTTCACAGGGAACGTGACATAAACGGTGCTTCCAGAAGCTATACAACATGGGCCACCCCACACTACTTATGGGTACAACAGGTGTCATCGCACTAGTAATCACACTTTGCTGGCTCACTGCTCTCCCACGCTAATGCAGGCTTTCTTTCCACCTCAGAGTCTCTATGAGTCTCCACAAACGCTCACGGATAAGTCTGTGTCAACCAGACTCCACTCTTCCTCAGATGATGACTGGTGGCACTCTTCTTAGTCACTCTGTGAGTTTGTTCCTGCTTCTCAGCATATGGAGTCCTGGCCGGCCAGGCTCAGCATGGTTCAGCAGACAAAGCAACATCTCCAGGTCCTCTTCCAGGTCTTCTGTCCCTCTGCTGCTGATCCTCTGGGCGGATGCACCACTGCCTTGCTGGAAAGCCTGCACCCCAGGCATGCCGTTGCCCTTCTGCAGCTCCATTCACCCAGAAATCCTTTGGTAACTTCAACTGATGTATCTTTTCCTTTGTGGTATGTGGTGACTGAGATGGGGCAAACATTGATGCTTGCACCCTGCCCTTTGTGTAACAGTGGTCTTTGTTAGGATATACTTGTACGTGCACATGGCATAGTTGGGTCATCTTCATTCCCCAGTACTCCCCCTTCCTTCTCCTTAGTCCTCCCTCTGATCCTCTTCCTCTCCTCTATTGGTCTCCCTTCTGGCAGCAGCTCGTGGCAGTTTTCATTTATTTATTACAGCTATGTAATCTTGTTGCATAGGTTAGGCTTGGATGGCTTTAATTGATAGCCAGTACTTATATTCAGACATATTACTCCCTCCAACCATTAGGCTCTGTTACTGGGTCAAACTTGTGTGTTTTCCTTTAGCATCAATTATCTCCAAAGACCACATGACCCTTGCCAAGAAGACTCCTGCTGGGGTACCCAACACCCACTAGACGCCCACGAGAAATGCCTGTGTCTCTGAGGTGGGCACAGATTCAGTTCTTGATCCAGGAGACTCCTCTCTACCCCTCACCTAGGTGAACAGACTCACCATTCTGGTTGACCAGATATGTCTCTATTTCTCTTGGTGGGACTCTTGTTAAGTAAGCCACCTCAGGTTGTAAGCTACAATGATTCTATGAATACTGGTGATTTGAAAGATTCACATCCTAATGATCTGGTTATTTATAGACATAAAACAACCGATCCCCAAACTTTGCAGCTTGATACAACAATCTATTCTATCTCTCCATTGTGTGGGTAAGAAATTACAATACAGGTGGTATTCTTCCGCTCTGCGCGGTGTCAACTAAAGTGACTCAATGATATTCAGCTGGTACACGGTCTAGAGGGGGCAGGGGAGTTTTGTTCACATGGCTGGCGCTTGGTGGGACAGCTGGGAGCTGGGCTCCTCCAGGACTGCCTCTGTGTGGTCTCCCAGCATGGCAGTCTCTGGGTTAGCCGCTTCTTTCATGGTATTTCAGGGCTCTCAGAGACAGTGTTCTGAGAGACAGGAAGTGGACACATTTTTTTTAAGGCCTGGGCTCAGAATATCACAGCATTACTTCAGCTATATTCTTCTGGATGAGGAAATCACAGAAAACGCCCAGGCTCAAGGGCAGACAACGTAGACCTAAGTGGGACCAGAAATGTCAGAGGAGTTGTGGCCGTCTAGCCCACCAGAACCTGTCTCATTTTAGAAAGAAATTGAACAAGAGTTACTACAGGTTAAAAATCACAGATTAAAGCAATTGTTTCCTTCTCTAAAACTCACTGAACAAAAAGAATGGAAAGTAAAGAAAAGCCTCTTTCTTTGACAAAAAACAAACACAGCCAGAGTCAAACCGTAATCTATACAGTATAACCAATCAAGTACCATGAAACCTAGCTGGGCATGGGGGCACGTGCCTATAATCCTAGTACTTGAGGTTTCAAGTATTACCAGTACAGGAAACATCCATCAAGAACAAAGGGGAGAATTTTACTGCCTTGGCTCACTCGAGGATAATATATACTGCCAAACAGTGGAACAATGTTTATAATGTTTGAGGAAAAGAAATGTCAGTCTAACTATCTTTTAACCAACTAAACTGAACTTCAGGTTCAAGAATTCAGGGTTTGAGGCACTGTAGAAATAAACATGAGATGAACAGTGCAGCTACCCAAAAATAATTAAAGATCTCAGAAAAGGGAGATATGGTTAAAAAAAAAAAAAGAAAAACCAGGGTGAACACTGAATTGATTAAAATACAGAAAAAGACTACAAAAGCCTAGAAATCATGGTTATAGAAGGACTAAGAATGCTAAACTGCAACAATGCAGAAGGACAGTGTGACAGTCCCAGAAGACGGAGCTCAGGAGTGGAGAGGAGGCGTCGCTGTGCAAACTCCATCCTCCAGAGCTAGGGGAACAGACACCGCGGAGGCATTAGCAACTAAGCAAAAAAGGTTAGGTTCACTTTAATTCAATTCATACAAACTCCTAAGCACATCACGGAGATAAGGGATTCCTTCGAAAAGATTGAAATGATCACCAGAGGAAGATTATCAATAACCGCGTCAACAGTCATTTAAATATTGTTCCAAAATGATTGCATCCCAAATATTTCAGGTATGCTCTTGAGCCACAATAGATGGTCATTTTAAACTTAGTTGTTTTTATAGTCTACACCATTACCTTAAAAAAAGTATTAAGGAAAACATGGGCGAAGACTCTTTGACCAGTGAATATACTACTCAGTAACGCTAACTCTGATTGCAGAGTACCACAGACATAGATTGATACCTAAATGCTCACAGTAAGTAAACCATGCAAGGTAGCTCCAAGAAGTCAAACAAAAACCAAAGCTCTGCACATTGCCGGTTTCGTGATTGTTAAGTTCTACTAGTGAGGAATACAGAAATGCATAAAAGCACTGGCCTGAACATCTCACTTGAGTTATGGCCCTGATCTGATCATTAATTGACTATTGTCTCAAAAGGCTGGATCTAATTTCTCTAGGCTTCCGTTTTCTGGTCTCTAAAATAAGGAGCTACATTATAAATTCTTTCCAGCAATAATAACCTATGATTGTATGGTTATTCTTTGGAGGAAAAAGAGTGTGGTGTGATAAAGACAGGACCTGACCTAAGTTTCAGGACAGGAGTGTGCTGGCCTCAGCTCACAAGGCTGAGCAAACCTTTCATTCCCTGTTGGTCTCAGTTTTCCTTTTTATTTTGAAACAAGGTCTTGCTAAGTTGCTGAGAGTCTTGCAAAGTTTCTGATGCTCATCTTAAACCTGTGATCCTCTTGTCTTAACCTCCCAAATACTGGTATTACAGGCATGCACCATGTCCAGCAGAACGCCTGTATTTAGTGCTACTTAGGAGTGGAAGTACTCATCATGACCTATTCCAGGAAGTACTCTTTCAATTGCCTAATCTTTATCAAATTCCTGGAGACCATGCTTAAAATATAGTAAGCTCTTATTCTGGGAACTTTTCTGGAAGTGGAAGTAGAGGATAGATGCACAAGTGATATTCCTGGGGTGGGAGTAGGGTGGCTAAGTTATCATTTCATTTTCAACTTTCCTGGCCCTAAGAGGACCCTCATTACAGTTTCCTAATCCTGTGATCCTCCTGTCTCAGCCTCAGGAAGCCTGGGCTGCTGCCTGGGGCGGAGTTGGTGGGCGACTTGAGCCGAGGATTTGACTTCATGTGTCTGGGATGAATGCTGGGCACTTATGATGGTTTGTAATGAGAGATGGCAGGAGGACAAGTCCCAGCCAGAGACATTTGGAGATAGGTGAAATTAAGCCTAGTGCAGACCAATTCCTTCCTCCCCAAACTCCAAGAAGTTAGGAAGAAACAGTGAGAGAATGGATATATCAGGATCAAGCAAATGACATCTCAAATTGCTGCTGTTGCCTGCTTTGGTGTAGCCCTAAGTTTTCCCTTAGAACCAATTAAAAGCCAGTGTCCAGTTAGGACACAGGTGGTTTAGGAACTGAGACGGGGCGTTCCTCAACTCTCTGCCAACGCTCGCCATAATGTGTTCTCTATGTAGCTATCCGGTCCTACTGAGCTCCCCCTTACGGCTCTGATCAAATGCTTGCTTTCCATGAGCATACCTCCTTATGTTTACCATTTTTTCCAGGCTGTTCTCTACACCAATTATGTTCAGCTTATGGTAACTCTACTTTCCCATGATTAGGTTCAGAGCTTACAGTGCTGATCAAAAGCTCTTCTGTCACTGCTAGCAGAAATATTCTCATTCTGGACTCTCAAAAGACATTATTTGTATCCCTTTTATAGGATTTAAACTCTCCATTTTAAGCAGGCATGGTGGCGCACACCTGTAATTCTAGTACTTGGGAGGCTGAGACAGGAGGATCACAGGTTCAAGGACAGCCTTAGCAATTTAGTGAGGCTGTCAGCAACCTAGTGAGATCCTATTTCCAAATATGACATAAAATTGGTATGGGGATGTAGCTTGGAGATAGAATGCTTCTGGGTTCAATTCCTAGTAACACACATACACACACACACACACACACACAAAAAAAAAAACAATTCTCCATTTTGTATATGGCTATTTATATGCTGATCTTACTCATTTTACTAAAACGTAAGCCCACAAGCACAGACTCTATAACAGCTTTAGCTTTCTGGACTCTGTGTAGAACGTTTATCCAGAGCTTTACACAATGGCCTCAATAAACATTGAGACAATATGGATGCCATCTTAATTCATGATTCCTATGGTAGGCAAAGATTTTATTAGAGTTGTCATTAGGTTGAATGGAGACCTATGAAATTTAGTCTTGTTTTGAACTTAAAATGGAAAGTAGAAGAGACTAGTCAAGATAATCCCCAGATTTCTAGTTGGCATAATGGGATGAGAGGTGCTGTTTTTTAAATTAAGAAATGGAGCAAAGAAATAATTTGGGGTAGAGTAACCTAAGCTCAGTTTTGGAGACATTGAGTTTGAATTCTCATTCACATAGAGACAGCTGTTATAAGAGTAGCAGCTGAGACAGCGTTAAGTCTCATATGCTAAGAAAATGGGGCAAATGTGCCAAAGGGTGAACAATTCTCATGACATCATCAAAGCCATTAAAGAAAAATTATATTGCCTAGGAAACAGAATGTAAAATGGA
Organism: Graphiurus murinus; assembly: GCA_004027655.1. Classification (NCBI taxonomy): domain Eukaryota; kingdom Metazoa; phylum Chordata; class Mammalia; order Rodentia; family Gliridae; genus Graphiurus; species Graphiurus murinus. The sequence continues at coordinate 49,380 of PVLC010001228.1, read as the reverse complement.
GTTAAGCATTGTATTGTGGTGAAAAAAACCCTTTTATTACTTTCTATTGATTTTCTGCTTTCTCCTTTAATTGTTCCATTTTGTAAGATCAAAATCCCATTTGAGAGAATTTACACTGCACAGTCTCACACCTAATAAACAATTGGCAATTTGAGCCAAGCACTTTTAACACTGAATGAATGGATGAAGAATTTTTCTGTGTGTCTTTTTCTTTTTAATCACTTGAGATATGTCTCATAGTTACTTTATATTCTGCCTTGAAAGCCATATATACATATATGCAGCTAATCAAGAGGGATTGCAACAGTGCTACAAACACAGTTAGTATTTTGGTCTAAGAAAAGATTACGTTTGAGTAATCAAACATTTGTAAATATTCCTGTTTACTCTATGAAATTATGTGCAAAATATAATGATTTATACATATCTACATTAATAGCCATTAGCATACAAAGGGCATCAAGTAAAATATCAAAGTTATTGTGTTTTGTATATAAATATAAAAATAAAAATAAGCATGCTAATAATTTGACTGCCACAAAAAGAAAATTTAATTTGAATTTTTTATTTAAGTAGATGTTGGGCCAGATTTTTCCTTTTTTTTTTTTTTTTTTACAAGGAATGCAAATCATAGCTTAAATAATTTTAGGCAGATGTTCGATATACAACAAAGAGTTTTAGGAACCTGTTTAAATATTTATGTAATGGATAACTATCTACCACTTCAACAGCTCAAAATATCTTCCAATATTGGAAGAAATTCTAAAAGGACTCTGAAGTAGGACTCTGCTTCTCACTAGAAACTGCTAGCGAGGTGGGACCAAGTGTTCTGACCATGAGTTTTTACCGAGAGCTCAGTGACAGTACCTGCAGAGGGGTGGAAGGGCTCTGCACAGGGAAATTGGGAAGTTGGACTACAGCAAGGCTAAATAAACCTCCCCAAATAGAAGAAAGAGCAAAAAGAGCTGGGAGTGGTGGTACACACCTATAATCCCAGTACTTGGGAGGCTGAGATAGGAGGATCACGGGTTCCAGGACGGCCTCAGCAAGTTATCTGAATCTCATTAATCTAGCAAGACTTGTTTCAAAGTAAAAATAAAATAGAGTTGGGAGTGTAGCTTGGAGGTAGAGTGCCTCTGTGTTTAATCCCCAGTAACACACACTAACACACACACACACACACACACACACACCGAAAAAAGAAGAGAGTAAACTAAAATTCAAAACCACACAAGGAAACCAGATATTAAGTAAAACTTGTTGAAATGCAAAGAAGGAAGTGAATAAAAGTTACTATTTGTGTGTGTGTGTGTGCATGCGTGTGTATGTGTGTGTGTGTGTGTGTGTGTGTGTGTGTGTGTGACTGGAGATTGAATTTAGGGGCATTCTGCCTCTGAGTTACACATCCAGCCCTATTTTTTTTTTTTTTTTTGGTTTTTTATTTATAAACAGGGTCTTGCTAAGTTGTTAAAGGTCTCATTAAGTTATGGCATTGACTTTAAACCTGCAATCCTCCTGTCTCAGCCTCCCAAGTTACTGGGATGATAGACATAAACCACCATGCCTGGCAGTGAAAAAACAAAACAAAACAGAGTTATATTCAAAACAAAGAGAAAAAATAGCCATATATGAATAGCCAAATAGTCAGACTTAAAAAGCTAGACATGACTAAAGCATAAATTGCTAGATGAATACAACTGTGGGAAATTCTAGAAATGAAAAATATAGATGTTATTATCAACAACAGCATGGAGAAGTAATATATAGGATAACTTATAGACTAGACCTGGTTCTAACAAGAGAATTTGTGAATTGGAAAATAATTCATCCAGAATGTAGGAGAGATGGATAAACAGATGACAAACATGAAAGAGAAACTACAAGACACATAGTATGGTAAATTTGGAAACTGTAACTTTTGTCTCTAGCAAAACAATAACAAGAATAAGAGGTGACTAATATTTGAAAAATAATAACTGAAATATTTTCATAATTGAGTAAGGCATGAGTTCTCATATTGTAAGTGTATTCTTTTCCTAATAGGATAAATAAAAACATGTCTTGTGATTCAGTCAGAAATATTGAGCCTAAAACAATGTCCAATATATTGTAATTTTAAAGAACTTTTTAAAAGATTTTGATCACTGGACCTTAGAACACCAGGCTTAGAATCTAAACACAGTATAGTTGGTTCAACCATTCTTACCGTGCTTGGATGATAGAATACATTTCTCCCTGAGTCTCTCACATTTATGTATGTCTTCCTTTAGCTTTTGTTCCAGACTAAAATTTCGATGATGTTTGTATAGCAAAAAGCCTAAGAAGTTCAAAGTGTTGTCCATCTCCAGCACAGATGGAAGTTTTATTTGCTGTCCAGAATAATAAAGATAATGTTTCCTCCAGGACATAAAATAGGCAAATATAGGAACAATTCTTTAAAAAGATTAGAAACTCCCAAACTCAGGGTTTTCTAGCTATGAGGTGAGTCCACTGTGTATACAGTACCCACCCAAAGAGTTCCACTTTCTCCCTTGGACTTTAGGGGCAAGGGTGACCCATGTGACCATAGAATGTACCCTTCCAGGATTGCACTGTGAGCAATCAGGTCCTTTGTCTCTGGTCCAGGAGCCTGTGTCTTCTATAAGCATCCAGGAAACTGGAAGGCCAATTTGTTCGTTTTCAAGTAGCGCTTCCAAGTTCTTGACCTTGAAGAGGTGACTAACACTTGAAAAATGTTGGCGTACTTCAATTTCTGTTTATTTGCTTTTTGCTTATTTTGGGAAAGATGAGGTTGTAGGAAACTAGGGAACTACATTCACCAAAGATAAAAGGTGGGCTTGGATGAGCCCACCACTACCTCCTCACTATAAACTATATCCATGCCTCCTTCTTCTAGTCAGTTAATTCCACCCACAACTGCAATTTTTACTCATCAAAGGTGCATTAGTTCTGCCTCTGCATCAAGACTATAAACTCATGCAGGCAAGAATTATTATCTCCTGAGATTATCCACAACTGTTACACCTTTTACTCATGGGAAAAGCTTGGACTCTGGGATCAAGTCATTCATTACCCGTGTAGTCTTGTACAAGTTAATTAACCTCTACAAACTTCAGTTTTTCTCAGCTGTGAACATGGGGTATCATAAAATATTTTCCTCTGGGTTGCTGTAAAATCACAGGAGATAAGATAAAGTCCTAACACAATATTCATCACCTAGTAGGCCCTGAACAGTAGGAATGAAATAGGTAATCTAAGCCGGGCGTGGTGGTGCACGCTTGTAATCCCAGCATTCGGGAGGCTGAGACCTGAGGATCCGGGTTCGCGGCCAGCCTCAGCTACCTAGTGGGACCCTCCGCAACTTAGTGAGACCCTGTTTCAAAATAAAGAATAAAAAATAGGACTAGGGGTATAGATCGGAGGTAGAATGCTCCTGAGTTCAATCCCTAGTACCGCAAAAAAAGAAAAAAAAAAAAAAAGAAAGAAAGAAATAGGTAATCTCACAACAGGAATTCAAATAAAGCATATCCTATTTTCTATTCACTTCTTCCACCTTCTAAGTACTGATATACTCCTGAGATGAAACTAACAGGATTCTCAAGAACAAATTTAAATGATAAAAGATTAGTTTTTGACTTAACAGCCCTTTCTATTGGAATTTATCTTATGGAAAGAGAAAGAGATTCCTGCATAACTCTGTTCATTACCACGTTACTTGTTAAGATACAAACAATTAGCAACAACTTAAATGTCTAATCATAGTGGATGATTTCAATCAATCATTGAATAATCAGGCAAAAAGAATGCTGTGCAGCCACGAAATAGTGTGTTGTAGAGGGTATTTAATGACATGAATATTCACTCTTCAGTGAAAGAAGACAGGCTCCAGAAGACATAGAAATGGTATTCCAATTTTGTTTTGCAAAGGTATATTCATTCACAAAAGATACTAAAAGTTTATGGATTAAAATGTTATGCTCGCTTAATTTTTTATGTTGTGCATTTCTGTATATCTTCTAAATTCACTAAAATAAATATGCTACTAAATTTGTATAGGAAATATGAAGGAAGATATTCAAATGAATTTTAAATATAATTTAACCAGAAAAAATGATACCAACAAATAACAGTGCCAAAAAGTCTTTTGAGACTTACCTCGCATGCAGAAGCTCTGGGGTTTGTTACAAAAAAATCAATTATGCTCTTCTTAAGTCCCATATCTATGCCATCTTACTTTATAGAAGACCAGAAAATATAGACCAATACTAGTCATCTATTAAAGTTTACATTTTTGTTGTTGTTGTTCTGATGAAATTGCTAAGGTATGCTGCCAGTAACTTCACCATTATTTCAAATCACAACCAGAGACTTAAATGACTTTTTTCCCCCCACCTTAGCAACTACTGCATTGTAAAAGAGCACAAAGTCTTTAGATAATCTTTAGAATTTGAGACCTAGGACATGACGTGATTACCTGGCCTTTTCTGAGCCTCCCTTGCACTGGTGAATGTCGATGAATTTCATCAGCTGCTTTTGTAGCATCACATCCTTGCCCTCGATTTGAGTAATGAATTTATGCTGTAAAAGATCGGACACTGTCGGACGCTTTTCATAATCTTTAGTCAAGCACCTGCACTGGCAAAAACAAACATACAGTTATTAGATGTTAGAGGTTTGAAACGATTACTCATCTTCCTAAAACCTACTCTAAGAGAGCGATGCTTCTCACAAATATTCAGCCCAAGAACATCCCCCCCAAACATTAAACGTCACTATGAGGAGTGAACATTTGTGACAGTCCACACGCCTATGAGTGACAGTGTAGTTAGACCAACTTTCGACCCAATACCACTTCCCTAGAATCCCAGCGAACATGACCAACGCATTGTGATAATTGAGTAACTAACAATAAATGACACTGACGTCATTTAATCTATTATGAAAACAAGCATTTCAGCTACCTGTCACAAATGTTCTTAAAGACTTATGAACCCATTTATTTCTTTCCAATGACAAAACTGCTAACCCAGTTGAGAAGGCTAGTCTGCTGAGGACATTCCTTTGTAGCAGGTGTTTTTTGAGCTGGCCAGTAGACGCAGGACTGCATGTCACACCTGTTGATAGATGTGACCAGAGCACATTCATGAGGAGGAAGGCTCTGAGAGCGGACTGCACTCAAGGTCAACACAGGAGGAGCATTTGAACAAACTTACCATGTTTAATCAGCCGTGGCAGCTGTCTTCAAATATTTGGAAGAGGGATTTGACTAGCATTCAGTAGTTATAAAGGGCAAAAACCCTGGGATCGATAGATTGGATCAAGAGAAAAATAGCTTTCAGGGTCAGGGCAAAGAAGAAATTTTTAAGCAAGATTGATGAGGCTGGAGTGGCTGCATTGATTGTTTTTCTTAGGGAGATTTACTGACTAAATAGTCATTCAGCGTACAGGTTCAGGAAGGATTTAAGCTCCAGATAGGGGTATGCGCTTTGTAACTTTCCAAGTCCCTTCCAACCCTGGCATGGAGAAGCTAGAAAGAGCTCGATGTGGTAGCGCACACCTGTGATCACAGTAGTTGGGAGGCTGAGACAGGAGGATCGCAGATTCAAGCCTGCCTCAGCAATTTAGTGAGGCTCTCAGCAACTTAGCAAGACCCTGTTTCCAAATTCAAAGATAAAATAAAATAGGGCTGGGGGTGTAGCTTGGAGATAGAATGCCCTTCCCCCCCCCAAAAAAACCTCTAGAATTATGAGGAAAAAAACTAGACATAAACAAACAAACAAACAAAAACCCAGGAGAAATAGGAAGCAAGAGTCGTTATTGTGGCCCAGTCTGTGGCTTAAGCAGCACCATTGATAACCAGTATTGCTTATTCTCCTGGAGTGATAACTTGGCAACTGGTTTTATTAGGCTTAACCTAGAAATAAGGATGCTGGTTTCTGCAAATATCAACAAGGGCTCTTGGTTTTCATTTGGCTTACCAGAAAACAGCAATTCCTGATATCTGTGGCATCCTATCTATGCACTCAGAAGAGTCACCTGTGCAGTTATTTTATTCAAGTAAAACTTTACCAAGAAACTAATGTGTACGAGGCACTCTGCTAGACAGTGGAGCGACTACGACAGAGAAGGCACATTTAGTGCTCTAGTTGCCTGTGTCTGGTTGGAGAGAGACATCAGGTAGGCTAAATAAAACCCACCATGTTACTCATGGAAGAGGAACGAAATTCAGCACCACACAGGACAGAAGACTGCCTGGAGGAGGAAACCGGAAGTGTTCCTTAGGGGGGACACTATGAGAAATATGTCACAGAAGCCAAGTTCCACCGAGGGGCTGGATGGAGGGCAGACTGTGTGAATCGTGGGGACACATAAAGTTAATGGAGATTCTTCTAAGAGGCTTGAGAAATGTGATGGCAGCTTATTAAACAGAATCAGTGCAGAGCACAAGCTTAGTGACATCTGGTCAGTGAGAACGGAAAAAAAAAAAAAAAAAAACAGATTACCAGTCCATGTTGGGTCCTCATAACTCATATGTAACTTTCTTCCCTTTAGAAGAATAAGCAGATACTCTCGGTGGGAAAACTATTGGTAGTAGTATATAGAAATACAGCTGGTCTCTCTGCTTTCTTTGCCCTGTCTACATTTTCTGAGTTTATCTTTTTGTTGTTGTTGTTTAGTACTAGGGATTGAACCCAGGGGCATCTTACCTCTGAGCTACACCTCTAGCCTTTTTATTTATTTATCTTTTAAATGTTGAAACAGGGTCTCGCTAAATTGCTGAAGTTGGTCTCGAACCTGTGATCTCCTGTCTCAGCCCCCTAAGTACTGAGATTACAGGTGTGCACCACCATGCTGGCAGCACACCAAATCTTAATGACCTCTTTCTCCCACTTACAACCAAAGTTCAGCCTTTATTTTCCTGATTAAGGTGAAAACACATTAAAAACTGTGAAACATGCTGGCTTGTTGGGCAGATTTTAATAAATGGCTGATTCCCAGTACCTAGTCGCTTGGATGCGGGCACGGCACTTGTGCTATTTGTCAAATTAAAAATGTTCCCTGACTCTTAAATGCATAAGCTTTTTATAAATATAATTTTATGATTCACTGATTGCAATGAAAGTGTTCTGACTGTAATGAGGATTAGTGATGCAGGTAAGTGAAGGGCTAAACAGTGACTAAGTGGTGTGGGGGGGGTGGCAGGACTCAGGTGAGCAGAACTCCCACGGATGGTAAGGTGTCCACAGGAGCAGAGCTAGGGACACGTGAGTACACTTGACCCTGAGAGACAAGTTCACGGAGCATTCAGAAGACAGGGCGGATGCTTCTTTTGAAGAGAAGAATGGAAACCTCTGGGGCTCTTGAACACCTAAGAAGCCCAGTGACACTGCTGTAAAAGGCACAGTTCAGAGTTTGAGCAGGATGGCATTGCTTCCTTTTGCTTTGAAAGTCTCTATTGTTACTCACTTGCTAATGAAGTCATTGAATTCCACTGACCACAGCTCAGGCTGTCTCAGTTGGGGGGGCGGATTCCTAGAAACAGAAGAATCAAGGTTAGATTGTGTACACAGGCCGGTCAGTACCACGGGAGGAGCAGACCCGGAGAGACTGATGGATCACTGCGATCATGGCTTCTGCCAGTAGATCACAGAGTGCCATTATTTTCCAATCCAAAGAAAGATAACTAGTTATTTATCATTCTCGATATTAAATGACAGGTTCCTTGTTTCTCTGAAAGCATTTAAATATATGACCCGATTTTTCCAACAGCTAATTTTTTTCTTTTGAAGAGTCTTTCTGCTTTCACCTGAGAGCCCTAAGAGAAAACATCAATACTTAGCAGACTGTAAACAATGAATACCAGGGTAATGGCTCCCCGCCCCGCCCCCCAGGAGTCCTGCAGAAGTCCCTGGGCAATGCAGGGAAACTGCTGCAGCAAGAGGCACACAGAATACCTTGATGAGCTCTTGTTTTGTTGCTGCAAACATGGCAGGAGACAAGTGTTACAAAGGCTTACGAAAGCAAGGAACTGGAAAATATTATTAGCTACAAAGCTCCGAGTGCCACTTAAAAGATTGTGTTATTAATTCTTTTCCTTTGGAAGCCGAACAAATCTTCGTTTTTGGCACGTCCATAAATACAAGAGAATGTGGCTTGAAAATGAGGCTGATCTGACTCAGTAATCAAGCAACATTGATCAACTGCGGGAGCGGGATTTGCTGAAGCGCTGCTTTGTGTTAATGCTAACTGCCCTTTGTTTCCATTAGCGAGATGGAAATATGTTGTCTCCAGCTCTGCATTACTCCTTTAACAGCTTATAATGAAATTAATGTACAGTTCGTACAGGTTCATTAAAGGGAGGTGCAGCTACTCATGTACCCCAGCTCTCACCAAGCTCATTTCCTGATCCTTAGGACTCTTTGAAGATTGCTGATTTGCACATTAAAGGAAGTAGTTCTGTTCGCCAACAATCTTGCTTTCCTTTCTTATCCCTTGGAAATTGCCTTGTTTGAGATTTATTGGCTTGCTTTGGGTATCACAAAGTTTGGATGATTTCACAGCTTTTCAGATCCCTGTTTTCTATAAGTCTCTATAGTCAACATTCTCAGAATTGTTGATAGACAGGTGATAGGAATAAGAAGAACTGACATGACACCATTTCCGGAGTCACTGGGCATGTTGCGTATCACTGAAGTATTGGTGACTCTATAACTACGTGACTGTACCAGTCGTGGCCATCTTTCCACCAGGTGGCCAATCACCAAGAATAATCGCGTTGAGTTGAACAATTTAAATGGCCCAGGAAGTACAGAGCTTCATATCACCATACTCAAATGACAGTAAGCGTCAGGAAACACACCCTTTTCCCTGTTTTCTTTAAATTTAACAAAATATCTTGGAGCTGGTATATGGAAGGTTTTCTGTAATCTTTTCCCCCACTTATCAAATAAGTAATATATTTTACAAACAGCAAGATCTGAAACTGTTATGAAAATGATGATGTATATCTAAAGTATTTCAGAACCTATATAGGAAATTCAAGGGTAATAGAAATAAATTTAAATGCTTTGCTGTTATAATAATTTAGTTTCCTACCAAATATTCCAAATGCACCCATTTGGGAATGAATATAACACACTAACATTATTTTCTTAGGGCTAGAACACTCCTCCCCAGGGTTTTGTACTTATCATTCTGTGTCTTCAGGTGTGGAGATCACAAAATTTGTTTAATGGAGAGCATAGTAACAAACTGTAATATATTACCATGCCCTGGATCACTCTGCTCTGGATCCCTGTCACCCCAGGCTACGTGTGTTAGAATTAAGGTACCAGGCAAAGTCCTTAAGTGCTTAAACAATGACACACCTATAATTAAGATAACCAATCTTATCATATATGTATATATATATAACAGCATTTAAAGAAATTAGTAATAAGATAAGCAGAGGAAAATTTGTTGATACACACACTAGATTGGGAGGTCTACATAGATAGCAAAGTATTTCAATGACTCCAGAAAAGGTACTCTTAGCCAGGCATGGCAGTGCATGCCTATAATCCCAGTACTTGGGAGGCTGAGATGAAAGGATTGCAGGTTGGAGACCAATTTAGCAAGACTCTGTTTCAAAAAATTAAAAAGGGCTGGGGGTGTAACTTGGAGGTAGAATGCTACTGTGTTCAACCCCCAGGCCCCCAAAACAAAACAACCCCTCCCCCAAGCGTGTTCTTAAATATTATTTTATGTTGGCATATTTTAAATCATTGTTATTTTATCAATTGTAGCTATGATTTTCTGAATATTATGTTAAAAGTTCTGAGCAAAGAGAAGCCTTAGCAAGTAGTCAAAACTTTCTAGATTGGTAGGTGGAGCAAATCCCTGTGGCCCTGCTCAGCCCTAGGGAGCCTCAGTGACGCCCAGGGAGAGAACAGAGAGTGGGAAAAACTGCTATTTCTGAGCTCCAATCCTAGCAAAAGATGATGATCATGAGAAAGCTCTTTTACTTAGACCAGTTAGAGCAGTGAAATGCAATCACTGAACATGTGACTTGGAAGAAGCTGGACAATGTTCCAGGCCGCCCTGCTCCCAGCTTGCTGGGACTCCGCTGACCATTTCCTGATGAGTGTCATGAGAAGCCAGTGGCTGGAAGAAGCGGAATGGGCTGCAGACCGGACTTGGCGCCAGCCGTCTGACCTGGGTATTTTGAAGAGCGCTCTCATGGGATGCAAGTCGGCTAGCGGGGGGTCTCCATCACCCAGCTCGATGGCCGTGATACCCAGGGACCAGGTGTCACATCTGGCATCGTAAGTGGTGTCCAACTGCTGCTCGCATGCAATCACCTAGAGAGAACAACCGTGAAGTGTGTGACTTTAACAAGCGTGGGCACAGGGTTAGAGCAAAGCTGGAGTGTTCAAACTGGTGACATCTGATAGCGACAAAGATAAAGGCAGCGGTTTAGGAGAAAAAGAAGAGGTCAGATTGTTATAAATAGTAGTGTTTTTAGTCTCAGAACAGAGAATACCTTAGCAGGTTTGCAAAAATAAGGAAAGAAGCCCAAGAAAAGGATTATTTTTGAAAACGTAAAACAAAAAGTGGAAAGAAACAGTATCCCAAATGGTAGAGGATGGGCTCCAAGACACAGTAGTGATCACTCCGGGAACATCAGTGAGGGAGTGGAGACATCGCCCCGGCCAGAGATAAAGAATGCCTCTTGGAAGAATTAAAAGTGAAGGAAGCAGCTGGGCGTGGTGGCACATGTCTATAATCCAAGTACTTGGGGCTGAGACTAGAGGACCACAGGTTTGAGGCCAGCCCCAGCAATTTAATGAGTCTCTCAGCAACTTAATGAGACCCTGCTTCAAAATGAAAAATAAATAAATATATAAAAAGGTCTGGGGTTGTAGCTTGGAACCAAAACAAAGCAAACAAAAAGTGAAGGAAATAAAAATGAACTTGAGGGCAGAATAGTTAGACGGCCTTGATCGTTACCGGCAAGTAGTAGGCAAGTGTACCCAAGGGAGAAATGAGACAAATTTGGAGCGATGCCATATATGTTAATTTTAAAAAGTAGGCTGGATTGAAATAAACACTGATAAAGATTTACCAGCAATTTATCTGGGCTACATTAAATTATAAAATTGTAAGCAGGTTTAAAAACTTGTCACCAAATAAAGGATGGGATTGAGAGAACAACAACAAAAAAAAGGGAGTGGGGTGGGAATCTACTTTTGCAATATTATGAGACAGTATTATATAGAAACACCGTTGTATTAATTACATCATAATTTATTTCTAAGTGTGTAAGAGCAAATAAAGATGGCCTGTAAGTGAGAATTGTTAACATTAGTAATCGCAGAAAGTAAATTCAGCTTTCCATTTTAAAAAACATTTTCTACATTTAAAACATGTCACATTTTGTGAATGCCAACCCACAAGAATAAGAAATGATCTGGGGATGATGGCAGGTTAGAATTGAATCATTCAAATATGGTACTGTAAAATGATATATAGTGAAAGACATCTAAGGCCTGCCTGGAACAACATTTCTCATCTTTCTGACTCATCATAACATCAGGCTTAACACGCTGAAAAACTCCTTGTGTGGGCACCGGGGGCTTAGCTGATAACATTTATATACATCATACAGGAAGACTGATTCCTTCATAAATAGCCTTTCCTCATACTGGACGCTCCAAGCAACGACAGAAAATCATCTAAACATAAACATATCAGTGTGATGAAAAAGAGAAGGAAGGACAGGTCAAGATGACACGTAGAAGAGGAATTGCTCTAGAGGGGCAGGAGGATAGGACAGAGGAAAAGTCGGAGGCAGCCACGCACTATTGGTAGTGGTCTGGTTCCAGGGTGGGCGGAGAGTTCATCGGCAAATAAAGAAAAAGTCAGCGAATGGATCCATACACACACACACACACACACACACACACGCGCACACACACACGCACACACACACACACACGCACACACACACACACACACACACACACACACACACACAGAAGAGGGAGACAGAATATTCTTTCCCAATGTAGGATGACGGGAATATAACCTCATCATACTCTGCTTCTCAATGTTTCCTACCAAAGCATTTTTAATATCACAGGAGAGTGAACTGCTAACATCAGAAAGGACAGCCTACAATACCCGGAGCAAGCATGTGGAGAAAATACCAAACACCAAATACCAAATGCACGTGGAGAAAATTCATAGCAGTATTATTCATAATATCACAAAACTGGAAACAACTCACATGTCCCTCAGGTGGCAAACAGATACAGAACACAGGGTATACATACAGTGGAATATATCCTGCTATAAAAAGGAGCAGTGACAAATGCTACCTCGATGAATCTTGAAAATATTAAACTAAGTGAGAGAAGCCAGACACCGGGGTCACGTAGGATCCCATTTATATGAAATGCTCACAATAGGGGAATCAGTATACACTAAAGTATTCCTGGTTGCCTCTCGTAGGGAGGCGGGAGGAGATGGGGAGTGCTCATTATCAGCACGGGGTTTCTTCCAGGGGGAACAAAGCTGTCCTGAACTTAGATTACAGTGGTGGGCGCGCAATCTCATGAATGTACACTAAGGATCACAATACCGCGCATGTTAAGTGAGTGAATTGTATGGGGTGCCCATTATATCTCCACAAAGCCATTACAAATTTAAAAATGCATTCCTATGAACTTTCCATTCTGTTCTGTGTCTTTACCTTAGCATAAGAATAATGTTCTTTATGTCACCAACTTTTTTTTTCCTAGTAAAAGGTCAGTTGGTTGTTTTGTGGCTTTACATGGGTGGTCTGGGAGCACCTTCCCATAGGTTCAGGTGTACGTAGGTCTCAGCTTGTCTGGGACATTCCTGGTTTGTGTTTGCTGCCCTAGAATCTTCATAAATACCACCCCGGGCATTCCCAAGATGTCCTGATTCATACGGTAAGTTGTGTGGTCACCAGGCACAGCCTCCATTTCTCTCCATCCCTTTATCTTGGTGCTCATGCTCTCCAGTTTGGAAAGGACAGCTCCATGTAACCAACAAATGCTGCCTTGGGTGCAGATTTAGATGAAAAAATGCCAAATCAAGGATTTTACTTTTCAACCGACAAATGATTTCAACAAGCTTGCCTCTGTGGCCCTCAAAATACGGACCTACTTGCTATTATGGTGACTATAATAACAAGACTATATTTGTTTACCTCTTGGTTTCTACTCCTTAAAAGTATGCCATTAATAACAAAGAGGTGGTATATATGGGGTAGGTTGAAGCTGGTTATTCAAAAGATGTTCTTCTTCAAGATTAGAAAGTACTTATTACAGAGAGATGGATTTAATATGCATAAACTCCGAGCTTGTATTTATAAAGCAGCTTGGAAAAATCGCAATGAGCACTTTTTTCTTCTTTATAATATCCATTGGTTTGCTAATCAGGAAAGATCTGTCAATCCTATTTGTGCTACCTTAAGCTTATTAATAACAAAGAATAACATAAAACAATTACTGTCCAATAATTTCATATTAAGAGAGCTTTTACTAAATAGCAAACTTAAATATATATTGGCTTTGTTACCATAAATTAACATAAAACATACATCTAGGCTGTTAATTATAAAATAGCATAATTATCAGAGGATGGATTATTATATTAATTATTAATACATGCAAAATACATGTATATTTGGTATATACATTTTCACTGACTTCTCATTTATGTAAATTTTTGTAACTTTTCAAACCACTAGTGATACAGCAGAACAAAGCCTAAAACTCTCATTTGTTATTCTCTTATTCAATTTTGTTTTTGCTTATATGATTTTCTATTCTTATTCTAAGATCTAGTCCCTAAGAAGTTTTTTCTTTTCTTTTTTTCTTTTGTGATATTGGGAATGGAACCCAAGAGCATTCTGCTTCCAAGCTACACCCACAGTCCTATTTTATTCTTAGATGGGAGCAGTTTTTAATCCACTGAATTTTTAGAAAGTTTATTAAAGTAATTTATCCTCTCTCCACATTTTATATTAAGTTTACATTTTAACTTTTTAACAAGTATTAATTGAATTAGTATTCAAATAGAAAAAGTATACCAGGATTTAATCTTCAAATAAATTTAATTAGAAGATTTTACAGTATTAATAAAGCATTTAAATTACTTCTCCTTCCTTCACTCCCTAGACAATTATAGATAAATAGCAGAACTTTTTCCAAGGGCTGCAGAGAGAGTTTTAAAAGATAAATGCTCTTTATTGATAAGCATAATTAAAAGAATTAAAGGCACTAAATACTGACTGTGGGAGGAAGATGTGACTCTTGACACCCTTTTCCCTCGACTATTTTAGCAGTTTATCTATAACTACTCTAATGTATTGGTGAAAAGAATCTAGGAAAGCTGACCAGACATCCAAGACTGGTGATTTAAAATGGAAATCTGTAACCTGGGCATGGTGGTGCACACTTGTAATCCCAGTACTTGGGTGGCTGAGACAGGAGGATCCCAGGTTTGCAGCCAGCCTCAGCTACTTAGTGAGACCCTTCGCAACTTAGTGAGACCCTGTTTGAAAATAAAGAATAAAAAATAGGGCTGGGAGTGTAGCTCAGAAGTAGAATGCCCCTGGGTTCAATCCCTGGTACCAAACACACATACACACACACACACACACACACACACACACACACACATTAAAAAAAATTGTCACATAGGTTGATGGACTCAAATCTGATTTAACAAAGCCAAGGGTTTTCATAGTTTTTCTGTTTTATACACACACACACACATATACATATGTGTGTATGTATATATATATGTGTGTGTGTGTGTGTATATGTAATGTGACTATCCATAATACAGATGCATACTAAGCAACCACAAGTAAATTTAATGAAAAATTTAAACTGCAAGTAGTGTCTCTGTAGCATCTAGTTCACCCATTCATTCTACTTTTCATTTTTTGTTTTGTTTTGTTTTATTGCACTGGGGATTGAACTCAGGAGCATTCTTCATCTGAGCTAGCCTGCCAGCTTTTTTTTTTTTTTTTTTTGGTTGCTGAGGACCTTGCTAAGTTGCTGAGGCTGTCCTCGAACCTGTGACCCTCCTGGCTCAGCCTCCCAAGTACTGGGATTGCAGGCCTGCACCACCCTGCCTGGACCACGTTCCATTGATTCATGCATTCTTTCACAGCCCGTTAATGGAACTCCCCCTGTGTTTCTCCTCATACATACACAAATCTCACTAAAATAGCACAACTGACGTCTTCCAAAGCGCTTCTGGAGACAGTGAGTACACGTGAAAAGGAAAGTCAGAAAACTGTTGCCCGGGAAATGCCACCTGACCTCAGGAGCCATCCAAAACGGCGTTCCCACAGACGTGTTCCGCCGGTGCCGGGTGCTGGTCAGCTGTGCAGATACACCTGGAAGGAAGAGAGAGATTCCCCCTTGAGTTAATTCCTCATGGAAAGAGAGTCCAATTACTATAAATTTTCTTATAGAAGAATATTAAAACTCGGTTCCCTCATAGCTCTACTGGACTTGAACTTCATTTTAAAGGAGCCTTAATGAGGATCTCTCTATAGTCAAAGTATAGATAGATATAATCTCGGTGTGTGTGTGTGTGTGTGTGTGTGTGTGTGTGTGTGTGTGTGTGTGTGTGTTACTGGGAATTACCCAGGATCATATTACCTCCGAGCTATACTCCAAGCCCTTTTTTTTTTTTTCCCCTGTGGTACTAGGGATTGAACTCAGGGGCGTTCTACCTCCGAGCTACCCCCCCAGACCTATTTTTTTATTCTTTATGTTGAAACCGGGTCTCGCTAAGTTGCGGAGTGCCTCACTAGGTAGCTGAGGCTGGCCTCGAACCTGGATCCTCCGGTCTCAGCCTCCTGAATGCTGGAATTACAAGCATGCACCACCACGCCCAGCTCCTCCAAGCCCTTTTTTATTTTTATTTTGAAACGGTCTCAATAAGTTGCTGAGAGTCTCACTACTTGTTGAGGCTGTCCTTGAGCCTGGATCCTCCTGTCTCAGCCTCTCATGTACTGGGATTACAGGTATGTGCCACCATGTCTGGTTTTATTTTCTATTTTTATATTGAAATTCTACCCATGTTTAAGACCACAATTCAAGTCTTAGTTCCCCCATGTTGGTTTCTAATCTCTATTTCCTCTGATATTCTACAATTTGAAACTATTTTGTCTAAACTATGCTAAATACTTTGGGATGTAATTGTCACGTGATTGGTGAGCCTCCTCCTCTCTCTCCCAGTAACAAATTCCAGTAAGTCTGAGTAGATAAGCTATAAGCACACTTTTAAAAGCATTTTCCATCTATCAGCCTTAGACAAATCACATGTTATCTGATCAGAATTTCAAATTAACTATATCTATTTAAACCAACATCATTAATAGAATCAGTTTTGTTATTTAAGTTTATTTTTAACTGACTGTGAAAACATAAAGTTATGCATATTGATGAGGTATCAGGTGATGTTTCGATATATGCAGACATTGCATAATGTTCAAATCCGGATAAACGTATCTGCATTTCTTCAAGCATTTCTTTATGGTGAAAGCATTCACAATCATTTCTGTTAGCTTTTCATAATATACAGCATATTATCTTTGTTTATAATCACACCAGCTTCCTGCTCCTATCTAAGAAGGCTCAGTCTTTTTCTTTGAGTTTGCAAACTGAAGACCCAAAATGAAGAGATATAATCAAATATTTCCATCATGTCATTCTATTCCTTCTGCCTTGCTAGATGCGGTCACCCCTTCCCTCATGAGAATTTGGAATAAGGAGCCTCCTCCCAATTTTCACACTCTTGTCCTCACGCAAGGGGACCCGGTGACCTCTGCACGCCAGGGCTCCTACCCTGACCTGCTCTGGACTTACTGGGTTAGACCCAAACTACTAGCTTTCACCTCCTGATTCCTCCGTGTTGCCAAGTACCTCCCAGATGGCCCACTCGTTTTAGTCTCTTGCTGCTTATCTGATAAGCCCAGTCACTGAGATTTAAAATGGGGATATATCTGATTCCTTCAAGATGGAGCTTGACTTTTACTATGAAATTCAAAGGTCAGATTTGGCCCAATGGGCACGGTGGCTGTGGGATACTTGGGCAGACGGTGGGCAGTGGGTCTTGGAGCTATGTTAGATGCTTCTCTGAATGACTTTCTCCTATGCAGAAATTCTTTCCTAATAAAAGGCCTTCAAAATTTTGCTTTTAAAAAAATTCATTACTTGAAAGAGAAAGTATCTTTATTATATCATTTTTCAAAGTCACAGACAATTATCTAATCACTGCTTGGAAGTTCTCCCTTAAATATTTTGTGCCTGGGGTGGTGGCACGCTTGTAATCCCAGTACCTAGGAGGCTGAGACCAGAGGATCTGGGTTCTGGTCCAGCCTCAGCTACCTAGTGAGGCCCTATGTAACTTAGTGAGACATTGTTTCATTCCACTCAGAGGCAGAATGCCCCTGGGTTCCATCCCCAGTAACACACACACACACACACACACACACACACACACACACACACACACACAATATATATATATATATATATATATATATATATATTCTAACGTAATACATATATACATATATGTATATATTCTAACAGAGAGAGTATCTGAAGAAAGAATGTGGACACTTTATACTTTATATCACTCTCTGCTCCAGGTATTTTACTTTCAGAAACAGTAAACTTAAATCTAAACATTTTGGCTTTTCTCCCCCTATGAACTAAAGGCAAAGTGATTAAACTTGGATTTCATGGTAGTATCAAAGAATAGCAATGTTGATGTAAGGGGGGAAAATAAATGGATTTAAAATTTTTAATATAAATTGGTTCTAAACTTTCTAAAATTTATTCTAAGGTTTTCAATGGCTTCTGAAAAAAATTAAATTATATTTGATCCTTGGTGAATATTTTGTCTCAATTTTATAAAGATAATTTAAGAATTCTAATGTCATTTAAATGAGATGCAAAGAGAACAAAAAAACCCCACAATTGAATAAAAATTGAATTTCACTCCTAGCAGTAAAGTGACATTTTAGAAAAATCATTTTTTTCCTGTTCCTGAAGATGAGGATTACATCACTAGACATGACATTTTCCAGCAAGTAGTAATGTTTGTAGGCATGTGTGGTTGGGAAGGACCTTTCATACTCCACAGGGAACACAAGAAAAAAATGCTGACAGAAGATTTCCAGGGGTGTGGGTTGGGACCCAATGTAGACTGTTGCTCTTTTTCTTGGAAATGTAAATCTTGAGCCACTCAAGGAGGGAAAGCAGCTAGAGCTAAGTTAGCGGAAGAAGCCGGCTGTAGGAGAGGGACGGGGGAGGGGAGCCTCCTCCTGAGGTCCAAGGCCTCCAGAGCACTGCTCTTGGGAGCCCTAATCACCAGCTCTTCTCTTGACCTTGTGGGTCAGCCAGTGCTGTTTTCAGTATCCTTGTCTGAGCTAGTCTATTATTTTTACTAAAACCAAGGAACCTTGAATTCAAAGCCTCAGTGATTTGACATCTAAAATGGCCAATTAACAAGGGCAATAGTCAATCATAAGTTTATCAAGCCTAAAGGTCATTAGGCTTTATATTCATGTGATTGTATTATATTTATAGTTTTATATTAATGAGATTAAAACTTTTCTAAAGCAAACATTTGTACTTCAAGATCTTTAACCAAACATCCCAAACAGTAAGAAAATTTTGAGCAAGTATACCATATGTAGATGCAAAGATAGACTAGTGTGTATTTATTTACTAATATATTCATATATGCAATTATAGGCCAATATTATTGATTAACATAAATTAATACATTAAGAAACTTTTTTGTGGTAATGAGGATGGAACCCAGGGGCATTCTACCTCCACACTACACCCCTAGCCCTATTTTATTTTTTATTTTGAAACAGAGTTTCTAAGTTGCTGAAATCCTCACTAAGTTGCTGAGGCTGGCCTCAAACCCGTGATCCTCCTGTCTCAGACTCCCATGTGTTAGAATTACAGACATGTGTCCCCAAGCTTGGCCATCAAGGAACTTATTAATGATAATAATTTTAATGGAAGAAATTAAAATAATAACCTAGTAGAGGTATAAGTGTTTCTTTCTGAACTCCAACGATGCTTTGCACACAGCCTAGTATTTATGCTCCCTTCAAAGACCACTGACCTAAGAAATGCTAGGGAGATGAATTAAAATGCCCTTGGAGTCTCAGACATCATTTGGTGTAAAATAGGACTACTGTAGGAGTAAACGGAATGATAGAAAAATTCAGCCAGAATGTGAAGAAGGAAACCATAAAAACCCAAATTAAGTGAAGAATGCAAGCAGGTAGGGTAAGGAAATCTTTAGTACATTAGATGATTATCACATTCAAAATAGGACACATATCCTACTCTGTAAGAGTGACAGGAGAAGGCGTTTACTAAGTTCCATATTTTCTAAGTGTTTCCTCAAGCTTTCTCTACCAGCGTCACCAAATTGATTCAAAGCTAAATGGTGACTTGAAGTCTAACTTGTATACATTTGGGTTAATAAAATTAATCTGAGAGAAAAGCCACTTTCTTGAGGACAAATGACATTTTTACTTTGCATAAATCCCCACAAGAAAAATAGCTAAGCAGATGGAAAAATGTAAAACTCAACTGAAAATGATTGACAGAAATGACTTTTAAAAGCCACAGGGATCCAACGGATGAGTTCAGTAGCCTTAGGAAGCAGAAAAGATTAGGAAAATCACTTTGTCCAGAGAGTAACTAATAGAATAAGTCACCAAATAAGTAGTTACATAAACATCTCAGGAGACAAGATGCTGACGGGTGGAAAATTCCAGGCAGAAAGTTGGGATAGGGAGAGGATATGGAAAGGAACAGGAGGCCAAAAAAGAGATGAGGGCTGAAGAGAAAGCAGGCTAGACGAGAGGGCAATGTCCATTAAAGCCGGAGCCCCGGGACACTGCAGAGGTTGGGGCTAATGTTCCTCAGCCTTTTGCTATGCTGGGGAAGGTTCAGACTATTTTAGGTCCGTCCAGCAAGGCTTCCTGGACTGTTGGGTGGCTGTACAGCAACCCTGTTCCCTGTTATGTAAGTCCTGCCTCTAGGGAGAGAAATGTGCAGGTTTTACACTGCGGGGCCTTAGGGAGATGGCAGAAATATTAAATTCCTGGTTTCTAAGACAACTTCAGGAAATTTGGTTTGCTATATTCCATATAGTAGAACCCCTAAACAACGAAACTCTACAGGAATGAGAATTGGAATTTTGTTAATATAAAGAGGCCATAAAATGCATGACAGTCTAATATTGTCATTTTGCTGATCAGTTTAAGATAGTATGATGGTTAATTTTATGTGTCCACTTGGGAGGATCATGGTGCATATTTGGTCAAACATTATTCTAGGTATTTATGTGAAGGTGTTTTTTTTTTTTAATGATGTAAAGAAAGTATAGAAATAGTTATCTCTGATATATAACAGATACTACATAATGCAATATCTGATAATCTTATTTAAATAGTATTTAGGAGAATCTTATTTAAATAGTATTTAGTAATATAAAATGCTCAACATATTTCAGAATCACTGCTTATCTCTATTAAACTGATTATTAAAATGTGCCAAGTTATCTTCAAAGTTTTCTCCAGCTTTAACGCTCAACCAGATGTTACATAAATCTTACAAGATGACTCAGGTGGCTGGCTCATTCCAGCCACCTCTCCCTGCAATGCTCATGTGATTTCCCTTGGAAATCCATCCTTGATCCAGGCTACCTGGCTCTAGATCCTCCTTTGTTAAGACTTAACTGGGGCTCGGCTGTGACTCAGTGGTGGAGCGTGTGCTTGTGGGCAGGGACCTGGGCTCACTCCTATAACAGAGAAAACACCAATCTTTTTCTAAACACATCAAGACCACCCTGCTCGCTGCCTGCTCTTTGGTGTTGGGATATGAAGTATGTGCCCAGAACTGTCTGCACCATTTAATTCCTTTTTTTTTTTTTCTGTGTTATGGAACAAGTCCAGGGCCTTGAATCTGCTAGGCAAGTGCTCCATGCCTGAGCTACATCCCAGCCCTGCACCGTTCAGTTCTGTAGAACTATGTCCCTAAACTGGACCTCAGTTGTAGATGATGTCATTTCAACCTTAGAAAAGTTGGCAAAAGAAATCCAAAGCGCTTCTTGCCCTGAATCACTTGGGAGTAAGTGGCCTGTGACATGTTTCTTTACCCTTGACTACTTTAGTTTGCAATGAATACAAAGACATTCCCTACACAACCATGGACATCAGGAAGTCTAATACTGATACATTTCTATTATCCAATCTACAGACCTATTCAAATTTCCTTAGTTGTCTCAACAAATAACAACAAGCACAAAATCAATCCAAGATTTGGTGTTGTCTTTACTTGTCATATCTTTTAATCTTCAATCTCTCCTTGAATTTCATGAGCTTGGCCTTTTTTAAAAATTTCAGGCCAGCTATTTCATAGATTGTTTCCCAACTTGGGTCTGGTGGATATATATCATCTTGTATGAATTAGTGGATGAATGGATTTTTATTTTGTTCAATGAATTCATGTCATTATCATAATCATGATCACTATCTTGATGTTCAAACTGTCCTGGATCTGGTAAGCAAGAATTGCTTCAAATTGGCATCTGTGTCCCTTTAACATGTCTCCATGATACTTTGAGTAGTTTTTAACTTTGTGGGAAGAGTTCCATGCTGTCTCACGTAGCCTGAATTTCAGCCTTTCTCCAAGAATCCTTGCTTCCTTTGAGTTGAGATGTGTATCTCAAACCCAAGAGGTAAGTGCTTGGTGTGCTCTGTCTTGGGATGTCAATGCCCAAGGCCTCTTCGTAGAAACGGCTAGGGAATCTGTGTACACAGACGTATGACCTCACATTCTATGCTTACGTTTATGCAAACTGAAAACCATGATTTGACATTGTATCTCCAATTCCAATCCAACACCATTAGGTTCAATTTTCTCCCTTTTCCTATTTCTGTTTCTTGTCTCTACTAGGAATAGCCTGGCTCTCAGGATCCTAGTATCTTTCCTGACAGCATGAAGACCTGAATTCTGTGCCTCCACCCTGATTCCCATGCTGACACCGCCCTCACCTTGCACGGCTCTCATGACCTGCTGGGATCACCACCATCACCCCAGGAGGATGCCCTTCTCACCCCAACTGGGGACCTAGCACCCCATCCCCGGGTCACCACTGCCTACACCCTCCCGGCATGGACATCTCCCTCACCCTGCCAGGCCCCAAGCTGTTTACTGAGCTGCACCCTGCTCCTACACTTGCTTGTCCCACTAATGGCTTCTGAACTGAGTTGTTCAGCCAGAAAGGAAGGAAGGAAGGGTACTTTCTCGTCTTCACATTCAGGTACACCCGCCTCTAGATGCCAAAAAGTGGGTTATTAATGAATAAGCCACAACTTCTCTTTGACCTACATGATACACTGGGGATTTGGTCTAAAATGGGGTGCGTGGGTAATAAGAGATTTAACACCATAAAATATTCTGTCATAAGAACGATGTCTAAATAAATCACAAAAAGTACAGTCTGTACTTCTGTATTGAAACGTTAACTATCCTATTAGGAGTGCCGTTCCCCAGGGAGAGATCCATGGAAATGAGAACTGAGGGCTGCCCTTTAAATTTGGCCTCTCTTTCCTTTTCTATTGAAGATAAAGGCTGCATTTTAGACACTCGGTGACTTGCCTAAAGGGGTTTATCTCCTGGGAGGCTATATTATTTATTGACTGATCACATACCAGTGACTGCTAATGCATTTCATTAATAATGTTTACAAGCTTACTTGTCCTTTGCTCTCTGAGGTACTGGTGGTTTTCTATAAAAGTCTCTTCCACTTAAAAAATAAATAAGAGGTTTTCTTAAAGGCTCTATTCATGACTAGCATTAGCAAACCAAACCTTACTGTAATTAATTTACTTGCTATTTAAAGTAATACTGAACCTATTCTAGCACAGGTTGGTTTGTTTTGTTATTTTTCATTGATTATTTTATTATAACATCATACTGATACATGTATGCCATAGTTGTATTAATATACAAGTAGCTTTCCAAATACTATTAAACATAGGGCAAGGAATTAAAGCCTGGGAAATTAGACGAGTTATTAAACTTGGAATTCCATGGAGAAACAATATTTATTAAACTATGTGTACTATTTAAACACATGCTTTAGTTGGCTGTTGTAGCCATACATCGTATCGAGGTTGAGGGGGATAGAAACGCACATGCGCACTCCTCTCTGGATCCCGCCCACCTCCCTCGGCATCCCATTCATAAATGTCCGACCTGGCGTTAAAGCTTTGCGGGTGTACACAGGATGGTGTGAACTCATTCCCTCACTGGGTCTCCGCCTTCCTCACCCGCCTCTCTCCCCACATCACCGTCCACTATTCTACTGGTCCCTCTTCGCAGTTATATAGGGTCTTTTGTTTCCCAGTTTCTCTCTAGCTTCCACGTATGAGAGAAAAATGCATGGCTGGCCCTTGACTTCCTGTGACTGGCTAATCTCTCTTAGCATAATAGTCTCTAGCTCCATCCATTTTCCTGCAAATGACATAATTTTGTTCTGCTTTATGGCTGAGGAATGGGTTGCCAGGTTGTTTATTTTTAAGCATAAAGAGGAACCTGGAATTCAGATTTTCATCATCCAACAATTACTCATCACATGCCTCCCATGCACAGCACCGAGTAGTCGGCTGTGTGGGAATATCATCTCATGGCAGTGGTAACTACTCTCATTTTCTGAATTATCACGTGTCAGTGATTGGCTAAGTAGCTTACCTCTATCATCTACTTACTCTGCACAGCACCACCCTCCGGAGGTAGAAACCATCCTCTTTCTTACTGAGAGGAGAAGAGATCAGTGTGTGCGGAGATCATAAAGAGGCTTCCGCACGTCACACACTGTGAGGACTCGTCCCTGCCACTCATCCTCTTACTTGGCTGTACTCATCAAACACTCTTAAGGTGTCAGTGCCGTGCTGGAGTCTAGGGACACAGTGACAGACTGGGCAGAAAGCAGCCCTGTTATTACCAGGGTAGAGCTTAGCAGAGCAGCAGTCAAACAAAACATACGACTACAACAAAGTCTGACAACTGGTTGACTAAATGAAATACAGGGGGTTCGGGGCACTAAACCAGGCTCCCAGCAGTTAGCCAGGTGCAGGGTGAGGGGAGGTTTCTCTACAGAGGAAGTGTCATGTCCACAATGAGTCAGAGATCCAACCCCTACTCTTGGATGTATGCAGAAGCCGCCATTTACTTCTTCCTGTGACATGGTCGTCTCTCCTCAAGCCCCCACCCGCAGACTGGGTGGGAAGTAAAGCGTGTCAGACCCAGGGAATCTGGGTCCTTTCACAGAGTTCAGCCTCTCTTGCCTAAGAGTGTTCGCTCTATCTTTCAGATGGCACCTTTGCTTTTCCTTCAAGACCTTGTGGCAGGGAGGGAGGCAGGGCGGTCGGGCGAGGTGGGTCCCCCGTCTCTGGGGCCACCTGCTCCTGTCCCCTTACTGGCCTCCCCACCTGCGTCTGCACCCTGCGGGCGTGGGCTGGTTTCCCTCGTGCAGACAGGGCTCCTGTGGTCCCTCTTGAGAGATTATTGCTCAGCTCGGGAACACCTTGAGGTCTGGCCACGCCTCTGATCCGACCTGGCTGTGGCCATGAGCTCTGTGGTTATGCAGTGTGCGCCCCAGCACCGTACCCCCCGGGAACCCCACTGGAAACTCTCCAGCCAGATTCTCTGTTACTTTTGGATTTCTGGAAACCGAAGGTGAAGGTGGGGGAGCTAACCTGGAGTCTTTCCTCCACCTGATCACTCTGCACTTCTGGGGGACAAGGCAGGGCTCCACCCACCACGGATCGCGGCAATGGCGTGGCCTTCTCCCCGCGGGGCTGGGCGGGAGGAAGCGTGGGGTCAGGATGTCGCCCTCCCTTGTTCAGAGCTCATCTAGGTCTCTTGCTTCATTCTGCGTCACCCTTCCACACTCACCCCGAGCGGCACAGGGCTTCTCTCTTTCTATCCCTTTTACATGAAGCCTGTGGTGCAGCCCTGGAAATATCTCTCCATATGCTAAAGAGAGGGTACAGCAGTTGGACACACTTGTTCAGGAGACAGCCTGGGCCTTGCTACCAATCCACATTGTCAAAGGTTAAAAGCTGGCTATTACATCAACCATTTTTTCTTGTCTTTTTTTTCTTGAAGGGGAGAACTGGGGGTTGAACCCAGGGAGGTTATACTTCCGAGCTACACCCCCCCCCCCCCCGCTCATTTTTAATTTTTTAAATAATTTTGAAACAGGGTATCACTAAGTTGATGAGGGTCTTGCAAATTCACCCAGGCTGGCCTCAAAACTTTACCCTCCTGTCTTAGCCATGTGCCACCATGCCTGGCTTAGGCCTGTGCCTCCATGCCTGGCTCCTCAGCCATTTCCTTTGTTTTCTTTCTGGAATCACAAATCTTTATCTTCCCCCCAGAAAAGCCTCAGGTGGAAAGGGGTGAAGATTGTCCTCTTGGAAAGGCAAAAGAGAAAAGCATGCTAATAAACTTCAAAAAGTTCATCAGTAATATGTCTAGGAACTTTGGCTAAGAAAGAGTGTGGCACTTTTAAAATGAAAGAAGCCGACCTGGCGCATAGGTAAGAAGAGGAGAGATGTCTAATGAGCACCAGAAGGTATAAAGAAGACATCACTGACAGCTTACTTTGAAGAAATTCAAATGGCAACAAATTTAGCAAAGAACAATCAACAGCATGAGCCATCAGAGAAATGTGAGTCAGAGCCCCAGTGACACACAATTCCATCCCAGTTACAATGATTATTATTAAGAAAATAAATAAAAAGGATGTGGAGGAAAGGGGGGGCTTGTACAATGTTGACAGGAATGTAAATTAGTACAGCCACTATGGAAAAACAGTATGGGAGTTCCTTAAAAAATTAAAAATAAAACTACCATATGATCCAGTAATCCAACTACTGGGTATATATCCAAAGGGAAAGGCATATGTATATTGAAGATATAACTACATCCTCATGTTTATTGAAGCGTTATTCACGATAGCTAAGTACAGAATCAACTTAGATGCCCACCAATGGATGAATGAATATGAAATATGTGACATATATATATATATATATATATATATATATATATATATATATATGGGGTAGAATACTATTCAGCCATACAAAAATATCGCTTGCAGCAAAATGAATGGAACTGGAGGCTGTTATGTTAAGTGAAGTAAGTCAGACACAGGAAGACAGATAATGAACGCTTTCTGTCATAGTTCATCGGAATGTGTAGTAATAATTACTAGAGGCTGAGAAGAGTAGGGGGAACAGAGGGAGTTTCAACAGCAAGTATTAAAACACAGTATGGCAGAAATAAGTTCAAGTGTTCTATAGAGCACATGGGGGGGGCTATAGATCCAGTTCACAATAACCAGTTATATGTCTTAATTAGAAGATTAAAGGCCCTAGATGCAAAGTAACAATAAGGAGATGAAAATGCTAATTACCCCAATTCAACTAATACCTGTTGTATACAAGTACTGAAATATCACACAGAGCCACACAAATGTTAAAACATTTTAAAAAATGTTTCAGGAGAGGGAAATGTTAGCCACCCCGTAAAATTGCACAATTAAAATTTTAAAAAAGAAAACGTAATAAAGAGCTGAGATTATGTTGCTAGAGGAAGTCATGGAATAGAAAAGTGAACAAGAAAGAGGCAGGACCAGATATGTTCCCCAAGTGTCGCCTTCTTTAGTGTGGAGGACGGAGGAATTCAGGAAAGGTGACCGCAGAGGCCCAGAGGCCCAGGCAAGAAGTGACAGCCGGGACCAGCTGATGGCAGGCAAAGACTCAAGGAAGACTCAATGAGTAGATACAGGTGGCTTTTCAAAGACAGGGAACTTGCGGATGGCAGATTTGGGGGATGGATGAGGCGACAGAATTTCAACTGTTGAAATTTTGAGGATGTGATCCCTGACAGCCATCTGAGACCTTCAGTGTCCTTTAATGAGCGTGTGGTCTATTTTATGAGATGAGAAATTAAAATATAATTTGTTTCAAAATGCTTTGCTTCTAGCAGTAGCCTACTCTGAAAATTTGTTTTAAACATAAAATGGACATTGATTTTTAAAATTAGATTCTGCAGTTTGTGGTTTACCACATCTTGTTCCTTCTGCCCTCAGTCAGATTCAGTAAACATGCATCCTCAATTTTTAATTCATACAAAAAACCCACTAATCATTTTTTAAGGTTAACTAAATCTCTGTCCTCTTACCGTGGAGACAGATTTATAAGCATCATCTTATATGGAAAATAACATTTTGGTATTAGACACCAGGAATGCATTTAAGAGGGCAACTGGCTCTTTTTTCCAATTAATGCTGGAAAGAAAATCTACAAGTCAAATAATCTAAAGCCAATACTCAGCCGGGCATGGTGGTGCATGCCTGTAATCCCAGTACTTGGGAGGTTGAGACAGGAGAATCATAGGTTTGTGGCCAGCTTCAGCAAGTACTGAGACTCTCAGCAACCTAGCGAGGCCCTGTTTGAAAACAAAAAATAAAATTAGGCTGGGGATGTAGCTAGGAAGTAGAATGCCTATAGGTTCAATCCTCAGTATCACACACAAAAGCAAATACAAAACAAATAAATAAATAAAGCCAATATTCTCATTTTGTTAGCTATCAAATTTATGACAACTTTTCATTGATGCATTGCAATTATATATAACTTATGACAATTTTATAAAAAATGTCTAATAGAAGGTCACCTTATTTTTTTATCTAGGTATCATTTTTAGTCTACTTTATTTTGGAAGCTATCCCAGGAAGTAATTTCTCAAAGCTACTTGTTTACCAAAGTTTTCTTTAATAACTGGAAAAGATATTCATTTATACTTGTTTGAAGTTTTCAATCTAGTCTACATTCATTGTAGCCATGTTTTAGAGCAAGGGAATTATGAGATCTTAAGTTAAATATCAAGTTCTCCATTTGAGTCTGTCTTACAGTACAGCCAAAGATACTCTCTGGGGAGAGTAACAGCCCTGCCTACGGGGCAGTGAAGACTGGCCGGTGGTTGTTGTTACTGCTGTTTAACTTCAAGCAGAAGTCCTTATTAATATCCTAACCCAGCCTGATCATTCAAGCACGTGTCTCTGGCTGCACCCCAGGTAGGAACCAAGTATTCGTGGTCACACTCACTGCTCTTAGTTCGAATAGTTTAGAATAGAAAAGCAGTGCGCCATGTGACGTGTGTGTGAAGGGCCTGCCGTTCATTCAGGCTTCTCCGAGTGCTCTCCGAAATTCACTTTTGGGCTAAGCCAAACTACCAGAGCGCTGTCTAATTGGATAGTAAAACGATTTAAAATTAATCTAAAGTTAATCAATTAAATCTCTTGGGCTTCATTTTCTAAAATGCGAAAAGGAAGGGTTGCTCTTTTAACTTACTCTTAATGAACTGCTACACCCAAAGCTCCAGGTCTAAGAAACAGACCAAGACACAGTCTGGTTCTCAAAGACTGCCCACCCATTCATATTTCCAAGTATCTTTGTTTCTCTATAAAGACCAAGAATATCGTATAAACCTGTGTGACGAATTTAAACATAGAAAAACATACCTGGTACAGAGGCACAGGAGGGGCACCCTGCGAGCCAGAGCACAGGACAACAGGGCAGAGAGAATGGCTGGGGCGCTGAGAGGACCCGGGCACTGTCCCCGCTGTCACAGGATTAGGGTTGGGGGGATCAAACAAGAGAGAGTACAGGGGTCGGTGTGGAGGTCTCGCCAAAGACTAGGAATGGAACCACATGATCCAGCTGTACCGCTCCTTGGTATCCATCCAAAAGAATTGAAGTCAGAATACTATAGTGATATGCGCATAGTCATGTTTATAGCAGCACACTTCATAGTAGCCAAATTATGGAACCAACCTAGGTGTCCATCAGTAGATGAATGGGGAAAGAAAATGTGGGATAAACTCACCATGGGATTTTACTCAGCCATAAGGAAGAACAAAACTATGTCATTTTCAGGAAAATGGACAGAACTAGAAAATATTATGCTAAGCGAGATCAGTCAGTCCCAGAAAGTCAAGAGTTGTATGTTTTCTCTCATATGTGGAAGCTAGAGGGAAAAAAGGAAACAAAGAGTCTTCTGGTAAATGGAGAGAGAGAGAGAGAGAGAGAGAGAGAGAGAGAGAGAGAGAGAGAGAGAGAGAGAAAGAGAAAGGGGGAGTGAGGCTTGAGGAAGAGAACAGCTCAAATAATGTTCTGGCTCTAGAGGTATCACTGCCAAGCTCACTGGCATGTCTGGGGAGGGGCAGGATACGGAGTGACACACAAGTGATGTGTGCATGGCATGAACATATCACTTTAAATTTCACTGTGATGGATAATTATGGTGCACCAATAACAGTTTTTTAAAAATGGAAAATCAACCACCCAAATGAAAGGCTACGGCACCTTTGGCTGGAACACTGAAACCCCAACTTGGTTTAATAAATCATTGGTATGAAAATTTATTATCTTACCCAACAAAAAATCCAGAGAAAGAGCGGAGTAGGCCTCAGAGTTGATTGACTTAGTGTCTCAATTTTGTCACCAAGGACCCTACTCTTCCCTCTCTGAGCTCTGCCCTTCCTAGGACAAGGGTCCTGAGTCACGAGGAAACCACACCAGCCTCAGCCATTGCTATAAGACACACAAGGTGTCAAGGAAGAAAGAGACCATCTTTCCCTGAGCCTCCTTCTTGGAAGGGAGGAAACATTACCTGGTGACCCTTGAAGATTTCTCTCAAAATCCTGGATTTGGGCATGTGCTGGTCTATAAAGCAATCACTAGCAGGGACCAGGAGCTTACCAAAATTATGGGTAACTATGTGGAATGCTGTCTGCTTTGGAGGATAGGCGACACGTATTGCTCTTATCGTGTTATATAAAGGTAAGCTGGGTGACCTGCAAGTCTCTCATTGCCAAAACTTTCTGTTTTGGGAATCTCTCATTTGTCAAATTATCTCTGTACTCTTAATTCAAGAGACACAAAGTTTATTTTCCCTATTTTCAGTGTTTAGAAAAAGCAAGACTGTTGGAAGACTATCTGATCCTAGAGCACCAGTTCATTATGCAGCTCCTGTTCATGCAGCAAAACAAAACATACCAAAGTCTACCAGCTTGACTCCACCTTCAGTGGTCAACAGGATGTTATTCCCCTTCACATCACGGTGGATGGTTTTGTTGTTGTGCAGATGCTGAAGTCCCTGGAAGGTGGAAATAAAAACGACTATTAGAGAAAGCGTCAAACCAAACAAAACTAAAAAAACATTTTCCAGAGGATGCATGTGTGCTAAATTAATAGGAAACACAAGAAAAAGAATTAACATTGTGACACTTTTACGTTTTTCACAGTTAACTAAATCATGGCTTCTCCGTCTTTTGGCTAAGATCACGTGTAGTATCAGCCAAATCAAAGTGCATCATTTCTACTTTGGATCATATAAACATTTGCACAACCAGAACATGTTCCTTAGCTCTTACCAAACATTTGATTATGAACTTGTTGGTTTCAATAGAAGAAAACATTGTATATAATTACTTAAGATAATGGCAACTAAAAACCTGTTATGAGAAAAATACATTTTCTACCTTCATCACTATTCCAATCTAAGAAACACATTCAGGAGATCAGAATCCAGGATCCTGC
This sequence comes from Graphiurus murinus, assembly GCA_004027655.1. Lineage (NCBI taxonomy): Eukaryota > Metazoa > Chordata > Mammalia > Rodentia > Gliridae > Graphiurus > Graphiurus murinus. The sequence goes on along the minus strand of PVLC010001228.1, from coordinate 18,620 downwards.
TGATGCCAGGGAAGTGGATTTCTAAGGAATTTAGCTGGGTTCAACATTTCAGACTTTGCATATACTCTTGCATCAATAAATACTAATGCCGTGGTATTTTTCTAAAATTAGGATCCATATTTTTATTCAATTAGAACTGCCTCATAATTGATGATGCACCAAGAATTAAAATTGCCTTACCATTAGTGCTTCATGCAAAATATAGGCGATTATGGGCTCACTCATTCTTTCGCCCCTCTTCAGAAATCCCTTCACAAGATCAGTCACTGATCCTCCATTGCACAGCTACAGGGAATATTTCAAGATGGATATTACAATGAATATAGCATTTTAAGTTCTTGCTATAAAAAGCTATCCTAAAAAATTTTTTTTAAAACAAATTGCCCTGCTTTAAATGATTTTCTTCACTTTTATGAATTCACAAATGAAATGAACATAGAAACTTGTACCTGTGTTCAACTGATGATTATAATATAGTTTACATATAAATTAATTTTAGGAGAGAATTTGGAGAAGCACTGGGCAGCTTACTTTTTAAAGGTAAGGGTAAGAATTATGATTCTACAAATTATTTCAAAATTTCAGGATTATAGCTTAAAAGCTATAGTGATTTTTGATAGTTTAAGTGATAATGCAAAAGATTTTATGATCTCAGTATACAGCTATATGCTATTTTATATGGGCATTTTTTTTTTTGGTACAGGAGATTGAACACAGAGGCATTCTACCTCCAAGTTACACTTCCAGCCCCTTTTAATTTCTTGCTAGGTTGCTGAGGCTATTGTTAAATTGCTGAGGCTGGCTTGAACCTGCAATCCTTTTGTCTCAGCCTCCCAAGTACTGGAATTACAGGTGTACACCACTGGGCCCAGCTCTGGGCAAAATTTCGGCATACATTAAAGTAAGGATTACAAATAAAATACTATAAACTGCTTAAAATATCATGTTTCCTATCCTCCTTCCCTACCCACCAAAAGCATGGAGAACCTAAATAAAAAACAAGAAAGATGAATGTGGTAGGGGAATTTTTCACATCTGGGCCCCCCAAATTTAAGTAACATTAAATTCCCCCCAAAATTTTTTCAAAGAAGCTACATTGTTTGCAGAACAGGTGAACACCAAGATTAGCAGTGAAGAGGAGAGGGGAGGGGGTAAATGGTCCTGGAACAAGACGGGTCCCAACGATGTGCTGGTCCCAAGGTCCTTGATCAGCTGACGTCTGATCACCTTGTCTTTGCCTTCAGCCTTGGCCCTCCTCCTGGGGCTCTCATCTGTCTCTCTGCCCCTCACCTTGGTCTACTGACCTCCTTTCCCTGCTGCCTTTGGCACCCACCGATGCCTGTAAACTAAACGAGCCTCATTTTCCTGATTCTCTTCTACCTCAAGTGCAGGTAGAGAGAGAAGACGAGAGTTACTATATTTTTAGCATCCTATTTTGAAATAGTGAATAAATTTTCGCAAACGCTTTTTCTGGTGTGGTAATTAAATGTTCCTAGATGCCTGAACACTTGGGGCACATTATGGATCGGGTAGGAACAGCGGAGAGACGCTGAGCACTTCACTCGATGTCTGCCACTTTTCTGATCCATTTACATGGATGATCTCAAATGCGGTTCTCTCTGAAATAGTTATTATCATCTCCACATTAAAGACGAAGAGACTGAAGCACATTGACAACTGGAGATTTTCTTCACTTAAAAAAAAAATCTTTTTTTCACTTATTCAGAAATATGCACAGCCTAGCCTTTGAAGACCTGCATTTTCTTCTGAAGGGCAATATCTATCTATCTATCTATCTATCTATCTATCTATCTATCTATCTATCATCTGATTTATTTATTTCTTTGTTTGTTTGTGTCACTGGAGATTGAACTCAGGTGCATTCTGTCTCTGATCTACACCCCCAACACTAATTTATTATTTTTTATATTTTGAAACAGGATCTCATTAAGTTATGGAGGGCCTCACTATGTTCCTGAGGCTAGCCATGAACCTGCGATCCAAGTGTCTGGTAGCAACGATCACAAGAAAAAACTCTGTAAGAACCAGAGACTGGCATAGAGGCCGCCACAGCCTGTACAAAAAGAATGTCTACAAGGACATCTGACCGCAACTGTCTGTTCAACCTTGGGCCAACGCCATTCATGATATTAATATTATGCCAAGGATTATTAGTTCAAAATATCTGATGTAATCCTCTCTATTTTTGGCTGTAACCTCTTTGAATAAGCCCACAGTTTACTCAGGCATGCCGAGTCCCATTGCAGTGCTCTGCTAGTCCCAAATAAGTATCAGTACTCTTTGGAGAAAATCCATTTCTGATTGTTTTTTAAAATAATTTTTCTGTGCCCTGTCTTTTGCTCCAAAGGAGGGGTGGATTAGCTCACAGGAACCTTCCCAAGCTCTTTCCTCAGCAGCGGGTAAGGCAGTGGAGCATTTTCATCATGACCAAGACCTTTCTGTAGGGGTGGAAGTGGAATAATAACTTGGAGTTGGCCGGGCGTGGTGGCGCATGCTTGTAATCCCAGCATTCGGGAGGCTGAGACCGGAGGATCCGGGTTCGCGGCCAGCCTCAGCTACCTAGTGAGGCACTCCGCAACTTAGTGAGACTCGGTTTCAAAATAAAGAATAAAAAATAGGGCTGGGGGTATAGCTCGGAGGTAGAATGCCCCTGAGTTCAATTCCCAGTACCGCCAAAAAAAAAAAAAAATAACTTGGAGTTGGTCCGCTAGCAGTAGGAACCCTGGGCATGTTTTTTACGTTGTTGGTCTAGCATTACACAGAAAAATCAGGTTGATCAGAATCTCATTGAATGTGGTATATGGAGCTGGGTGTGGCGGTGTATGATTGTAATTCCAGTATTTGGAAGGCCAAGACAGGAGGATTGCAGGTTCGAGGCCAGCCTTAGCAACTTAGTGAAGGCTCTCGGGCGCTTAGAGACCCTGTGCAAAATACTGTAGAATTTCACAGACAGACTTGATAATAATGAGTTGGAACGGAAAAAAGGAAGGGTTTTAAAGAGCAAATGCAATCTGCTGTCGTATATGTTGACCATCATTTTCTCCCAGTTATTTTGGTATATTTCCTTTGGTTATGATATTTTTTGGAATTTAGAATTCTACTTTGGTGGTGGAGGTGAATGATTTAGTTTTATCAATTTTTTTACTTTGTGATCACAGGTTTTATTTTTCCTTTTTGATAATAGGAGAAAGGCTTTTTTCAAATAGATAATATTTCGTGACCCTCACAAGTTGGTAACCGAATCATTTTCCTGGGACTTTACTTAAGCTTACTAAACTTTTGAAAACAAGTATGTACATTAAAGCAGGAAACTTAAACTTTGTTTTTCTTTTTGCAATGCTGGGCATTGAACCAAGGGTGCTTTACCTCTGAAGCTACAACCCAGCCCTATGCTTTTTTTTTTTAATTTGGAAGCAGGGTATCATTAGGTTTCTGAGAGTCTTTTTAAGTAGCTGAGGCTGGCTTTGAACCTTTGGTCCTCCTGTCTCAGCTTCCCAAGTACTGGGATTATAGGCATGTGCCAACACACCTGGTAGCAGGAAGCATTTTAATGGTTTTAAAAAAATGTCACTCATTCTAATAACCATGAACACTGTATTATAACTGTGGAAGTCATCGTGCTGGCTTATGGAGCAGGGGGTAGAACCTCACAACTGAACTGAAACACAGGTTTTAGCTATTTTACAATGTGGGTCACACAATTACAGTCACACAAGACTGTGAAGTGAGACATGAATATTTATTTTGTAAGAAGTCTATGAAGCCAATGACATTAGAAAAAAGAAAAAATTACTCCATAAGATAGTTCGCACATATCGGTAATGCTAACCAGTTACTTTCTTACCAAAGGCGTAAACACACAAACCTAGCTGGAAGTACGAGCCCAGAGACTGAAGAGCATAAACAATTTCTTCTCATTACATTTAAATTTGGTTGCTAACTTTCACCTGATAAATTCCCTAAGAAAGGATCTTACAAATTACCTAAAAGTTAACCTAGCAATTCAATTAAGAAAGTAAAGTCTTACATATGATCTATAATTAGCTTCTACTTTAATTTACTTTAAGTATTCTAAGCATTTCTTTTCTTCTCTCTCCTACAGCATGAACTTTTATTTTATTTTTTGGTGCTGAGAATTAAACCCAGAGGGGTTATACCTCTAAGCTATACCTGCAGCCTTATTTTATTATTATTTTTTTTACACTTTGAAACAGGGTCTCACTAAGATGCAGAGGTCTAAGTTGCCGAGGCTGGCCACAAGCCTGGGATTCTTCTGTCTCAGGCTTCCAAGTACTAGGATTACAGGCGTGTGCCACCACATTCGGCTAAGTATTTCTTACAAATAATAAAGTACAATATTAGGAGGTATATGGCTTCATTCTTATTCCCAACAGACACAGTCACTTGCTTTTTCAAGATGAAAGGCACTTTTAAGACAAACTCAAAATCATATTTTGAGTTTTGTATATGAAAGGAATAGAGTAAGTTATGAAAATCAGATATCCAAATTTTACTTACAGATAACACACAGTATCTTTGAAAATATCAGAAGCCTTTTTTTCTTGAATGCCTTCTACTGTACTGCTTGGCATATATATTATAAAATAATTCATAGAAACCAGATATTTGAGGATAAGAAACAAACCTATATAAAATTGCCACGATATAGTAACACTGAAGTCAGAGACAAAACCTTCCCACTCTTACCCCCAAATCGGAACCCTCTCCTGCATGCTGTCTTGGCGGGAGGTCCCTTCCTCTATCTGGAAAGAGTAATGAGATGAAGAACAAAGAGAAAGGCGAGAGAAGGCAGACTTGCTGCTGCACGCTATAGTCCCAGCTAGGGGGGAGGCTGAGGATGGACGGTCTCTTGAGTTCACGAGTTCCAGACCAGCCTGGGCAACATGGTGAGATTGCTATTATAAAAAAAAAATAACCAAAACAACAAAACATAACAAACAACAACAAAAACACAAGGAGAAAGGGGGAAACTTTTCTCTTTTGTGCATCTATTTTATAAAGAACAAACACTAAGATTTTTAACTTTTTATATTTATGGCTCCATATATCCATATACTAGAAAGACAGTGTAAACATAGCTTCTTCAAAGCGAGAATAAAACCCGTGGCTGAGACACATGGGTTTATTCATGCCTTCATTTTATTTGTTAAGTTATAGTGAAAGAAGAACACCTCAATTATGTTAATGATTAAGAAACCAGTGACAAAGAAAATCACAAATGGCAAAATATTTTTAAAGTCAAATATTTTCAGCCAGGTGAGGTGACATGTGCTTTAATCCTCACATTTGGGAGGCTGAGACAGGAGGATCACAGGTTCGAAGCTAGCCTCAGCAACTTAGCCAGATCTTGTTTCAAAATAAAATAGGGCTAGAGGTGTAGCTCAGAGGTAGAATGCCCTTGGGTTCAATCCCCAGTACCAGAAAAAAAAAAAGTCAAACATTTGCTTTTCTTTTGGTATTGGGGATTGAACCCAGGGGCATTCTACCTCTGAGCTACATCCTCAGTGCCCCCATTCCTATTTTATTTTTATTTTGAAACAGATTCTTGCTAGGAATTTTTCCTTTTAAATGTATAATAATTTAGGATTACTTTATCTGCTTGACTACTGTTGTGACTACCATTGGGAGAAATCATTGTGTTCTAAGTTCTTAATAATTTCCTCCTTCCAGTCCCTGCCGGCACCCTTTCTGTGCAAGGAATTAATTTCTCTGAGTGTCACCTCAGCAGGATCAGTGGTTGAATTTTCAGAATAGAGAAAGATCTTCTGAATGAAAGTTCAAGATTTGGATTAAAAATGGAAAACATACACTTATTGGCCATTTGTATTTCTTCTTTTGTGAAGTGTCTATTTAGTTCACTTGCCCATTTTTTGATTGGGTTGTTTGTTTTCTTGAGTTCTCTGTATATTCTAGATATTAGTACTCTATCAGAGGAGTAATTGGCAAAATTTTTCTCCCACTCTGTAGGCTCTCTGTTGAGGTTCTTGAGAGTTTCCTTTGCTGCACAGAAGCTCTTTATTTAATGCAATCCCAATAAATGTAAGGAAATGTTCAACATCATTAGCAATCAGAGATGCAAATCAAAACTACCATGAGACTCTACCTAACCCCAATTAGAATGGCAATCATTAAAAACACAAGCAACAATAAATGCTTTTGAGGGTGTGGAAAAGTGGGAACCCTAATACATTGTTGGTGGGATTGCAGATTAGTGCCACCACTTTGGAAAACAGTATGGAGGATCCTCAGACAAACGGGAATGAACCTACCATATGATCCAGCAATACCACTTCTGGGTATCTACCCAAAAGAATGGAAACCAAACCACCAGACTGACGTATGTGTATCTATGTTTATAGCTGCACAATTCACAATAGCCAAACTATGGAAGTAGCCAAGATGTCCATCAACAGGTGAAAGGATTACAAAACTATGAGATATGTACACAGTGGAATTTCACACAGCTATAAAGAGGAACAAAATCATGCCATTTGCAGGGAAATGGATGAAACTGGAAAACATTATGTTAGGTGAGATTAGTCAGTCACAAAAAGCAAAAAATTACATGCTCTCCATAATATGCGGAAGCTACGGAGAAAGTGGGTCAAAGGAGGGACTCTAGATGAAGAAGGAGAAACCTTAGATGAACAGAGAAGGTGACTTAACTGAAGGTGATGGGGAGGGGGTAGGGAAACACCCTGATGCACATGATGTACTTCCACAAACATATCAAAGTCAATCACTAAACTGAACTTGAGAAGAAGGGAGGGCGAGGGAGTGGGGCAGGAATTGGGGTAGGGTTAAATGAGTGCTGTGTGCATGTATGCCTTTACCAGCTTGTACCTCACAAAGATGTATGATTACAATGCACCAATAAAAAATTTTAAAAATGGAAAACAAATGATAGGAGAGGGTAAATATGACAGAGAAGTTATTAAACTGATGCTAGGTACAAAACTCAGTATATTGCAAATTATTCCATGGCTGAAAACCTTCCTAAAAAGCCTCTAAATATGATCACACCAGGAACCCCATAATTCCTTACTGAGAATTTCAAGTATGGTCTTGGATGAAATTCACTTTTGCTCAACCAGCATAAAATTACTTTTAATGTATTCTTATAATTGAAGAATTAACTTGTTCTTAGTGAATATGAAGGATTAAAGTATATTAAGTGAAATGCAAATATTTTTTAACTGGGCAACAGATCATAAAAGATGAAAATGATGTAATGTTTCCCTTTAAAAATAATACTATCCAAGCAAATTGTCATTTTTAGCCTATGCATTTTTAAACCACCAAGATATACTAAAAGGGAACTTATAATAGAGACCAAAAAACCTTTAAATATAGCTTTGCAATACAATGCTAAAACAGAGCCTTAATGTTCTTTAATTGACCAAAATTGATGTACAATTTTCCTACATCAGAGCTACTCTAATTACATAACAGAGCAGCACAGAAATGAATTCTCTACCTTGGCAGTAGACAAACATTTTTTAAAAATCCCCCAAAAAACAATCCAAGTCAAAATGTTCCATAAACAAATCGTTGCAACTAACTTCCAAAGACAGTCTTTGTAAGTTCTATTAATGTATTCTGCCTTTCTTATGCTAGGAAAGAATATGAGATTTTTTTTACTTCAATTTTTAAAAAAGGATTGCTAACTTCTGTAGTTAGAATGTCTCACTTTAGCTGCTTTTAAACTATGATTTGCTCATTCTAAGAGTGTTCTAAAACCATTTAGTTAATCTGACCATGTTCTGCATGAGACTACAAAAGCCTAACACTCATTCTCCTTTTTACTTCATTTATTTTATACAAGTGCTATCAACATTCAACATTCAAGTTTTAGTCTTTTTGTAGATATTCATCTTTAACTACCTACAAGTGAAACTAGTTCACATCTTAGGTATACATGTAATATTGTAAAACACTGCCACACATTTCCAAAGTAATTGCACCATTTTGTGCTTCCATAAGCAATGTGTAAGAGTTCAATTTTTTTTCACAATCTCACCAATACTCAATATCATCAGCCTTTTTAATTTTAGTTATATTTGTTGGTATCTAATTGTATCTAACTATGGATTCAATTTAAATTTCACCAAAGATTAATGACACTGAATATCTATAAAAGCATATATGTAAATATATACGCTTTTCTAAAATTTCCAATTTTTCTTCACTTATTTTTTAATTGGGTGGATGCACTTTATTTGGAGAATTCTTCATTATTACCACTATATTGAGAGTGTTTATGACATATGGATATTGAATTAGTCTTGCTGACTCATTTTAAGAGGTCAGCATCACACTGAAAAAAAAAAAAGACATTACAAGAAAACTTGAATCTAACATTCTACATGAAATATATGCAAAAATCCTTCCCCAAATAGTAACATATTAAACCCACAAACATAGACTAGCTGGTTTAAAAGACAGACTCTTGGAGTTAGAACAAACCTCAAAAACTGGCCACAAAAATATCCCTGAAAGAAGGCCTGGATTTAATCGGGTCAGGCTGTTAAGCGATTTGTGGCCCAGGACATTGATGCAAATAAGAAAGAAATCAGCAGATGGTTGGTGGAACCTAACAACTAGATGTGAGTCCAACAGACACAGGAAGACTGGCTCAATAGAAGGATCCAGGAGAGACACAAAGATAGCCCTGTGAAGCCAGGGTCATTCCAGGGTGACTGCGCATGGCCTGCTCTGTGCCCTCTGAGGAGTGACAGACTGTAGGGGAAATAGATGTCATTAAAATAGTCCAGCCAAGCCACTAAATGAATAATATATGAAACATGAAAACAACAACAGCAACAACACCCCCAAGACACTATCACTCATACACATGAAAAAATAAAAAGTAGCCAACAGAGACTGCATGGGAAAGGGCCCAGATGTTGGACTTAGCCGACAAAGACTTCAAAGCAAGAATTATAAATATGTTCCCAGTACTAAAGAAAATCAGGCTTTTCTAAAGAAGAAAGGTTTGATGAAAATGTCATTAAATAGAGAATACGAATAAAGGTGTAACTCATAAAAAAAGGTACAAATTATAATTATGGAGTTGGGAAGTACAATAATAAAAATAAAAATAAATCATTACAGGGACTGAGTGGGCAGAAGAAAGAATCAGCAAACTTGAAGGTAGATTGATAAAGATTATGAAATATGAAGAAAAAAGAGGAGAAAGAATGAAAATAAATGAAAGACTCAGGGAAATATAAGCATACTAGCATACATGTAATGGCACAACCAGAAAAAAGGATAGACAGTGTGCTGCAGGGGGGAAAATATCTTTGAAGAAGTAACAGCTGAAACTTCGTTATTTGATGAAACATACTAATCTACACATTCAAGAAGCTTACCGAACTCAGGCAAGGTAAATGCAGAGATCCAGTTAGTCATATACAAGTAAAAATGGTGTCAGCTCAAGACAAAAGGTAAATCTTTAAAGTAATGGAAACAGAACGAACTGCTACATGTAAGGGAATGCTAGTAAGATTAATAGCCGACTTTTTTTTTTTTTTTTTTTTCGGTACTGGGGATTGAACTCAGTGGCATTCTACCTCTGAGCTACACCCCCAGTCCTATTTTTTATTCTTTATTTTGAAACAGGGTCTCACTAAGTTGCGGAGTGCCTCACTAGATAGCTGAGGCTGGCCTCGAACCCGGATCCTCTGGTCTCAGCCTCTCAAATGCTGGGATTACAAGCGTGCACCACCACGCCTGGCTTACAGCCGACTTCTTATGAGAAACAGTGGGGCAGAAGGATGAAGGATGACGTGCTCAAGGTGCTGTAGGGAAACAACACTGCTCACCAAGACTCTTTTGTCCAGCAAAACTATCTTTCAAACATGGAGAAATAAAGACTTCCTTGAGCAGACCCACCTTACCAGATTTGTGTTGTGGTCTAAAATAGTCACATATTTTATATTACTAACACTTTTGTATTTGCTCTTTAAACTACTGAGGAAAAGAATTTCAAAACTGACGTTGGGAATGGTTTGAATCTAGAATGTCTCCAAACTCTGAGGTGTTGAAGGGCTGGTCCCCAAATCAGCATGTTCAGAGAGGCGCTCTGGAAAGTGACGGGATGACAGGCCCACCTCAGTTTCTGCCTTCCTTCAAGGCGTAGAATCGAAAGGATTTCCATTCGATGTTTATAAAAACGACTGGGTTTAATTCTATCATCTTGCTATTTGTTTTCTACTTGCCGTATGTGCTGCTTGTTCTCTTTTCTCACTTTCTTTGGTTTGAAATATTTTAGTATTCCATTTTGTACTCTGTTAGCGTATTCCCAATACCTTGTTTCATTTTGTATTGGTTGCCAAAGGACTTATGATAGGCATCTTTAACTTGCCACTTTACATATAATGTAAGATGCTTGAAACTGGATGCTTCAAACTTTCCTCCTGGGCTGCTTTGTTATTATTGCCACCTACTTTAGTTCTACATATGTTAGAAGTCCTAAACATATAGCTGTAATTGTGGATTTTTAAAAATATCTAAAAATATAAAGTAAAAAACTTCATCACTCCTGGGTATTTTTCCAAAGAGGTTGAAACCAGAGAACTACAGTAATCTATGTGCCCAGTAATTCTATGAACCCATGTTCATAGCAGCACAATTCACAAGAGCCAAATTATGGAACCAACCTAGGTGTCCATCAACAGATGAATGGATTGCAAAATTATGGGAAATACATACAATGGAATTCTACTCAGCAATAAAGAAGAATAAAATTGTGCCACTTGTAAGAAAATAGAAGAACCTGGATAACATTATGTTAAGTGAGGTTAGCCAGTCACAGAAAGTGAAGGGTCATATATTTTCTCTAATATACATGAGATAGGGAGTAATTGGATACAAGAGGGACTCCAGATAAAGGAGGAGAAACCTCAGTGGAGTCAGTGAGGTGGTGTGGGGGAAGGGGAGGGGGAAGAGTGAGGTTCATTAATAGAAATACTACCATCAACTATGTGTACATAAGTGAATACAACAACGTCAATCACAGGACTCTACATGGAGAGGAGAACGGGGGGGGGGCACCAAGTGCTGGGTGCATGTATGTCATTGTCAACATGGTTTACATTATAACGTGAGACTCTAATGCACCAATAAAAGAGCATTAAAAAGCAAAAATTAAAAAAACTTTAATATTGAATTTTATGTTTACCATTGATAGTCTTTATTCTTTTCAGAGGTCAGAATTCCCACCTAGAATAAATTTCCTTCAGCCTGAAGAAAATGTTCGTTGACATTTTTCATAGAGCAGGTTTCTGGTGGTAAATTATTTTTTTCACTGAATAAAATATTCTATTCTTATTTTGCCCTAATTTATGAATACTGTTTTCACTGGACACTGAATTCTAAGTTGAGAGTACTTCACTATCAGTCCTTCAACGTTATGATACCATCGTAATGGATTACAAATCCGTGGTCATTTTAAAACGACCTCTGCGTTCAAAATAGTGTGTCTCTTTTTTCCTTTTACTCCTCTTATACTCTACTAACTATCTCAGGTATTCAGTGAAGTTTCCCCATTTGGTTGGCCAGACCTCAAGCATCTCCCAGCCCTCCGCAAACTCCATTAGTCATGCAGATTACAGCCCTACGATAGCTAATTCTTTTCTGGTAATAATTCTTTTCCCAATGCCTGAAATCTTGCTCTACATATAAGTAGCTTGGTTTTTAGTCAAAGACCTTTGTGTCTTGATTTCAAACATATGGATAATCTTTTTTTTTTTTTTTCCCCCTGCATAGCTCCCTCTCCTCTGGAAATTCCAGCCAGCTGCGCCCTTCCAATCTTTTTCAGTTTGGCAGGATCGCCCTGATTTCCTTGGGAATGTTCTCCTTGCGCCTGTGGTCTGGAAGTTGCCTTGAAGAATAAAGATGAGGTGATTATAGTGTTAACCCTCTTTGTTCCCGATGTCACAGTCCTGAGCTCTCTCCTTCCCAGTGTTTGAAGTGTTGTGTTTCTGTCCAGTTTTGCCCATTTTTCTGGGGACAACAGTGTACGCATACCTATCCTGTCACAGCCAGAAGCAGAAGCCCCAGATTATGCTACGCATGCTGAAATTTCAGAATCGCTAACAGTGTTTCACACACGTTCCTTTGATAAGAATCACTAGAGTATATGTTTTTAAAAATAACATAATTTATTTTATTTTATTTTTTTCTGTGGTATTAGGGATTGAACCCAGGGGCATTCTACCTCCGAGCTACACCCCCAGTCCTAGTTCTTATTCTTTATTTGGAAACAGGGTCTCACTAAGTTGTGGAGGACCTCACTAAGTAGCTGAGGCTGGCCACGAACCCGGATCCTCCGGTCTCAGCCTTCCAAGCTACTGGGATTACAAGCCTGCACCACCATGCCCAGCTTAAAAAATAACAGCTTCTAAAATCCCATTCTTGGAGTTTTTAATTCAGTGGGTTCAAGGTGTTATGAGATCCTTATTGGAGTAGTCTGGAGGGCACTGGCAGAGCAGGACATGGTGTGTGTGTGTGTGTGTGTGTGTGTGTGTGTATTGTGTGTGTATGTGTGTGGGTGTATAATATTTCCTAGGGTAAAGAGTATAAGGAAGTACATTTGGACCATTTTCCCATCTTGTCCTTTAGACAAAATCTAAAAGAAAATACCTCTCGATAATTGGCCGTCTTCTGCTGTGAGCACACCAAATAATAGTCTTTTATATGAGGAGTGGGAATAGTGGTTCTAGCGCTGCCAGCCTGCCCCTCCACTGGAATCACGAGAAGGGAGGAGGAACAGTGCTGTGCTCTCTCAGGAAGCAGAAGCCAGCCTCCCGCTCCTGCTGGCCTCCCCGCACCCCGCACACACACAGGACCGTCCCCTTCTGTGCACAGCGCATGGAAGGGTTAACTGCTGAGCAACTGGAAAGCACCCACTGACTCTCACGCATCTTCTTTCGATCATCCTAGGTTTCTGTTCCTTATAGCAGGCCTTCTGCTCCTTACTAGATTATTAGATGTAAGTATGAAAGAATAACGGACACCACCTGACATGCGAAAGTAGTATTATGGTCATGAAAACCTCTTCAATGACCTAAAATGTGTGGTTGAGAGGCTTCTGATTATTTGCTGAATTTTCGTGCTTTCAGCTACTACCTGTAATTGCCAGTCTTTGATCTCCTGAAAGGGATATAATTCAAAGAGAAAAAATTGCTATAATTGGAAGGCAACGAGAGAAAGTAATGTCACTATTAAGAATGGTGGAATCAGGAGCAATTCAGATGAATAATAGAATGGATTCTGTAGCATCGCCCTGGAAGGAGCAATTAGAGCTAAGATTGGATTAGGAGGGAAAGGGTCTTTTAACTCTGAATTCTGGCTCCATTGTGGCTGAAGGAACACCAGGCAAATAGCTCCTGAGAGAGAAGTCTGGATTTCCTTACATACTAAAAATGTGGTCGTTCAGCCAACCGAGAAGGAGGGAATTACAGTTAGATCTCGGTTCTTCCCTCTGTATTCATGTATGGGAAAGAAGGTGCTCTCTGGTCTCCCGGTTCAGGTGATAAGCATTTTCACAAACCCAATCCGACCTTCCCTTTCCCAGCTCTAACCTATCCTCGTCCTTGATACTGACTCCTAAACTCTAGGAGTTAAAGAGCTACCAAGTCAAATATAATACCTACATCTTACTAAGTGGACCAGTCAAGTGAGGGAGTGTCAATAGGTAGAAAGAAATGTAACAGGTAGAAAAAATGAGACATAAATAGAAAACAAAACAAAACAGAAAACACGGGCGCTCTCACTTGAGATTGATACCTCCCTCTCCTTCTCCCTCTCCTTCTCCCTCCCCCTCTCCTCTCTCTGCCTGGGTCATTCCCCCTAGATGTTCTGTAAAAACACAGCAGAGAGCAGCCTGCCTCTTCTTTTTTTTTTTTTTTTTTTTTTTTTTTTTTTTGCAGTACCGGGGATTGAACTCAGGGGCATTCTACCTCCGAGCTATACCCCAGCCCTATTTTTTATTCTTTATTTTGAAACCGAGTCTCACTAAGTTGCAGAGTGCCTCACTAGGTAGCTGAGGCTGGCCGAGAACCCGGATCCTCCGGTCTCAGCCTCCCAAATGCTGGGATTACAAGCGTGCGCCACCACGCCCCGCTAGTCTGTCTCTTCTCTAATGAAGTAATTTCATTCAAGTATGTAACTGGGGATTTCAGAAGGCCGGCAATTAGAGCTCCTTTTACTAAACCCGGGCGACGTTTAAAGTCTATAAATAGACATATGAAGAGCTAAGAAGGAAAATATTCCTAAGTAGAATCTTCTACATCATCATTCACACCTAAACAGTGATAGAGTAACGAAATGAAGGGAAAATACAGGATGAGAAAAATTGCATCAAAAAGTGAAAAGAAAAATTAAAAATCACAAGAGAAAATACTCTTCCTAGCAAGATTTGGGACCTTCTCGATTGGCTTCTAGGGAAAATGCCATTCCTTGGGGAAAAGTTGCCAGGCAGCTGTTGTGTGGGCTGGTGCGGTCTCTCTCACGTGCGTGTCTCGTCACAGAAGCCGTCACACACTGCTCCAGTACACCTTCAGTACACGCCTCATTTAAGCAGGTTCACACTAGAAGCCCAGCCCGGTTAGCATGACTCTCCGGGGAACATCACCCCCTCTTTGGCCACACTTTCGATATACTCATGCAAAATAATTTATTTGGGCTTTATTATGATAAGAGGTATAATTAGCAGTCATTTTGCAGCACAAACTATTGATGCCACAAGCCAATTTTCAGAAAGTGCCTCTAACGCAGCACCTGCACCAATCGTGCTTATAAATCAGATAATTGTACGTCTAGCCACTTAGGTGTATGTGTAATTACTCTAATTTACATATGCAAATCAACAAGCCTATCTGCAGTTTGCCAACTTCTTGCTTTCTTTAGCGCCTCCCCCACCTCATTTCTATGTTCAGATAGGTCATATTTCTGAAATACTATTTTATTAGACCACATTTGTTTTCCCCAAGCCATTTGGGAATACTTCCAATATTTCCTTGTGATAGTAAAATATACGGATGAAGTTCAAAGAATCTGTGAAATCTCTACTGATTCATTATATCAGGATGGTACTTTACTTTTACTGGAAGTCCCAAAACCATTTTAATAAATCTTTTCCTCTCTCTCTCTCTCTCTCTCTCTCTCTCTCTCTCTCTCTCTCTCTCTCAAAACAACAAACAACTAAGAACTATTTAACTATGATCAGAAGTTACCAACTCTGACTAATTTCAAATTCCAAATGCTAATACTGAGAAATGGCAACATAATTAGAACAGGAATAGGCTAAAAAATAATGATTAATTTCACTCAATATTTTAAAGCTCTGGGCAAAGATTTATATCTTGTTTCCTTGTCCATTTAAGCCCACATTAGCCAGAACACCTGAATCTCTATTTAAATGCTAATTTTCCCATTACTCTACATACATGGAAGAAAAATTAAAAATGCATTATTGAAATTGTTTTGAAGAATATGCAAAATTTAATCAAGACTACATTAAGGATTTTCACAGCATTATATCTTAAATATACAAAAACAAACATAAAATAAAATCATTAAAATTCTCCATTAGTGTAAGGTAAAAGGTTTAAGTTCATAACTTGTATTCTATTACATGAGTAATTAAATTGAGTAAAAGTTTAGCTTTGTTTAGTATGTGATTTCATTAGAAATATAAAGCTATCTTAAACTAGAGACATAAAATAATTTTAAAATCATAAGTAAATTATCAGATTTTAAAGGACATAAATGATTATTTAAAATGTTTAATGCTTTATAAAATCATATATAATATACAGCTTTAGATGATGACAATGTTCTTGAAAATACTATCTTATATTTGGGAAGGCTATTCAATATCAGCACCATATTTAGTAAGTTTTCTTCCCTGTAAATGCAAATAACTGGTTCTGTTGTTTAAGTCATTAGGATTTAATAAAGATAGAAAAAGAAAATTGAAACTATTTTTGTCTAATAAAGGCTCATTTAACATTAATTTTCTCCTACACCCCATCACCTGGTACAGAGTCTTGGTCACATGCTAACTGAACAAAATGTAGATGAGTAAGTAAATATTACAGTGAAACCCCTTTTAAACTTGCTTTTCTGCAAGAAAAGGAATGTTTGTTTTATAATGGACTTGTTTCC
This sequence comes from Graphiurus murinus, assembly GCA_004027655.1. Classification (NCBI taxonomy): domain Eukaryota; kingdom Metazoa; phylum Chordata; class Mammalia; order Rodentia; family Gliridae; genus Graphiurus; species Graphiurus murinus. The sequence continues at coordinate 2,402 of PVLC010001228.1, read as the reverse complement.
TTTTAATCCTTAGAAGTTTTTATAGATTTTTAATTTCTGGAGGTGTACCCTCAAATGACAAGGAGAACTGGACATTATAAGTTGGGAACATACTAGAAGGGTTTTACGGTGTCAATATTACATAAACATGAAGTCATTCTAGGGCCACACTTCAAGTTTCCACTGGCAGAAGTAATGTTGAAACACTTACCTCGAGGACCAACCATAGCTTGTCTCCATTTACTTTATCCTTCTTAAAGTAAATCCCGTAGAATTTGACAACATTAGGGTGGTCAGAAAGAGCTTTCAAAATGTTATACTCTGCTTCAATCTCTTCATCAATATCCTAGTTTCAAAAATCATAAGAAAACTGTGAGAAAAACATGAATAATGTCAAAGAAACAGACTCTCAAATACAGAATTGAGTTTTGTGAGAGCAAAATCCTAATAGCTTTTGCTTGTGCTTAGCACTATGCATTAAAATTTTTCATCACATTAAGAAGAAAATTTGTGATTTTGGTGCTAATCAAGTGCATCTCAAATTATGTGAATTTAATTGAATTTAAAAAGGAATAAACAAAAAGCTCTTTATATGCAGTTGGAGATCTACTCCTTGTATTTTGCTTCATTGTGTTAGTAACTTGGTTACACTAAGACATTGATTCAAAATAAAAACTTTTAGGACTATAAAATTGGTTCATTTTAGTTTTTTAAATATAGGGAATTTGAAAGCTAGCAAAAACCAGTCACACAAGCAATGAGTGAAATAGAGTTAAATGACAAAAGATGGCATTGAACCTTTTAGTTAACCCTGAAGTAGAGCAAGTTTGTGAGCTCGTGTGTGCTCTCTCTCTCTCTCTCTCTCTCTCTCTCTCTCTCTCTCTCTTTGCAGAGACATAGAGATTTATTTAGGAAATCAGAAAATACACATTCAAGGGAGATTGTGGGGCGCTACAAGAGGGTGAGAGGCCAGTTCACTATCTTAATAAAAGTGCAAGACATCCACTTAGTCATGCTTCTAGAAAATCATATGTGTATGAAACAACTCTATGAGGAAAAAAAAAATAGATGACCTCACTAATATGGCTTCTACTGTGGCATTTAAAGTCCTTTTTGTTTTGTTTTGTTTTGTTCTTTTAACTGCAGAATCATGGAATAACAGAGGTAGAAAGAACTTTATACCAGAGCTCTAACTGTGAAGGAAGAAAGTCAAACTCAAAAATTAGTCAGAGCGGAAGATGGCGACGGAGTGAGACACGTCTCAAGAGGCGCTGTGAGCTCGATTCAAATTAGTCATGGAACCAGCTTTTTGAAAGAAGAAAAAAGCAACAAAAGGGTGAAAAACGCTGCAAAAACTGGAATACAGCTGAGCAGAACCCGGCAGGCCGACCAGGGAGAGCAAAGAAGCCCGTCTCCGTGGCCCCGGCGCCACGCCGCCAGGCAGAACCCGCCATTGAGCCGGCCCCCAGTGTGGAGTCTACTAAGAAAGAAATATACAACAACCCTCTGCACCCCACCGGCCAGAGCTGGAGTGAGCGACTCCTGAACTCCCCATCCCAGCCAGGCGGCATTTCGAGGCACCTTCGACAGAGACCAGAACGCGTGGTGCGACCAGCTTAAGCCTGCGCAGGCCCATCCCAGCTCACCTCTCCCCACAGGGCCGGAGCAGAGAGCACTGCACTCCAGAGCTTGAATCCAAACTGCTGCAGGAACAGCTTCTCGATGGAAGGAAGGAGAAGCAAATCAGCTTAAAAGTGAGTAAAGAAACAAGCAGCTGGCCGGAATCTAAGGAGCAGACCAGGGAGAACGGGGGAGCCAGCGCGTGCGCAGCAGTAGCAGCCGCCATCTTGTCGGCCACCCACAGCAGCAGAAATCTGCCCAAAAGATCTGCAGAGGCCAAACCAGGTCTGTCCTTACAAACTTGCAGGGATTTTTATTTTGCTTCTTGCTGACGTTTCTTGTTTTCTGGGTTTTTTTTTGCTTTGTTTTGTTCCGTTTTTACTCTGTTTTCACTTTGCATTGCTACAATTTATGTATGTTTGTTCAGAAGATTGGTTGCTTTTTAGCTTTTGCTAGATCCTAGAAGTCAACACCTGAAACCCACCAAAGACACCAATAGAGCAGGCAGAAGAAATACCAGAGTAATTGCAACTCAGTACAAGATATCATTCACAGAGAGAAAATAAAAATAAGAACCTACAAATTCAGAGAAAGCGTGCAAGAACAGCAAAGTTATAAATTTAAGAACAGGGAAACCATGAGAAGGAGAAACACAAAAGAAACAATGAGTCAGCACGACCCCACAATAACAGAACTCAATGACACTGATTGGCAGAGCTTACCAGAAGGACAATTCAGATCTTTAATAATAGAAGCGATACAAAACTTCCAGAAAGAATGCAGAGAGAGCTGGAAAGAAATAA
>PVLC010001227.1:128580-151794 GCA_004027655.1 Graphiurus murinus | reverse complement strand
GGTGAGGGGTGTGGGCAGGTGTGACAGGTGAGGGGTGTGGGCAGGTGTGAAAGGTGAGGGGAGCGGGCAGGTGTGAAGACGAGGGTGAGCGAGGTGCGGGCAGGCAGCTGCAGCATCCACTACGGAGCTCACAGGGCTCCAGGCACCCGGTCCCCGAGGAGAGCCACCGCCTTGACCTCTGGTCCCTGTGGAGTCTTTAGGGGTCCTGTCCTCGCAGAGGATCAGGCGGGGCGCAGTGGAGCAGAGGCGCAGGCTGGAGGCGGGCACCCTCCTGGAGCTCTGGGGGCCTCACCTGCTCCGGCCGCAGCTGGCCCAGGAGGAGGGCGCCGTCGGGGGGGGCGGCCATGGCGGCTCACCTCTTCCCTCCTCGCCGCAGGCCGCCGGCCCCGCACCTCCCCGTGCTCCTGGCGGTCCTGAGCTTCCTCCCGGTGCCCGTGATGCTGGTGGTGGTCTATGGGGTTTGGAAGAAGAAGCACGTGGGAAGTGAGTGGAGCCGCCTCCCGCCCCCAGGGTGACCCCCAGGGCCTGGCAGCGAGTCTCGGGGAGCAGGGGCCTCCGCCTGCAAGGGAGGAGGGTGGCCAGGCAGGGACAGGGACCTGGCAGAGACCGGAAGGTGGGGGTGGCCCGGGGCGCCTGGCGCAGTGAGCGGGTCGGGGACTCCTTCCTGTCGCCCGTTCTCGCAGGCTATAGCATGTGCAGAGATTCCGCTCGACACTGGACAGAAGCTCCTCGAGGACCGCAGCCCCCCTGGAAGCCTGCCTGGACCGAGGCCACTTAGCCGTGCGTGGGGAGCTTCTCCAGGGGCCTCCGGAGGCCAGAAGAGGGGTGAAGACCGGGAGCAGAGGCAGCGGGCGCTCCGCCACGCCCCGCAGGAGAAGGGATGGCGACCAAGAGCTGGGGTCGCTCGGGGGTCAGCAGCAGGGGATCCCAGAACCGTCCCGAGCCTCCTGCCTGGTGCAGCTGCTGGTGCCTAACGTCGCGGGGGTCCCTAGGGCCTGACTCCCACCGCCAGCCCTGCTGCCAGGCCCTCTGGGGTACGCAGAAGCTCCTTCCCAGCTTCTGCACTGGTCCGGACTGAGGGCTGCAGGGGCCCCCAAGACCCAGTTCTGTCTGGAGGGCGCTCTCCCCGCAGACTCTGACGGGGAAGCCATGCTTTAGAGACAGGGCAGGCCCCCCTCCCCCCAGGGGTCCTGTCCCCGAGAGAGAAGACTCACTTGGGACACAGCAGGGGCACCTCGGGGCTGACCGCGGTCTGGAGGGGTGGCCCAGGAGGGGCAGGGGAGTGCGGCCCAGGGCCACCGGCCTGCAGGGACGGCCTCCTGCCTCCCCTCGGAGGCTCAGACTCATCCCTACTGCCCAGACCCCTGGCTTGGAGCCCATCGCGGAAGGCTGGCGGATGCGGGCGTGATTCCTCCCAGAGCGGGATGCCCGAGATAAGTGTGGCCCGGCCGCTCTCGCCATGGTCAGGAGAGGGACGCAGCTGGGGCCAGGGTAGGTGACGGCCCACCAGGATGGCTGTGGAGGGAGGGGGAGGAGGGATGGAAGGGGCAGGGGGACATGGGGGAGAAGGGGAGGCGCTTCTGCCTCAGATCAGGAGACAGTGCTAGAAGGGAGACTCGGGTGAACAACTGACAGAAGACCTGGCCCCGTGACACACAGACACACACACACACACACACACACACACACACACACGAACGCTGGCATCCATCTCTGGCCAGCCAGCAGCCTGCTAAGAGCCACCACCATGCCGCGTTTGGAGAAGTGGCTCGGCACCTCCCTCGGCCCTGGAGGAGCAAGGCGCTTAGCAGGAAGAGCACTGGAGAAGCAGTCAGAGATGCGGCCAGCGCTGCCACTGTCACTGTGTGTCCCCGAGCGAGTCACTAGCCCTCTCTGGACCTCGGCGTTGCTCTTAGGAAAGGGGGCAACAGTTCCTACCTCTCAGGGTTGTTTTCGGAATGCAATGAAGCTACTACACTGTGCGGCCGCCTGGCGCCTCCTTGTTGCGCCTCCTTGCGTTCTCCGGTTGTTGTGCGGTTGGTTTCTCCCCCCAGCCTGTGTTTAAGACCTCAGGATGCGATTTCTCTCGGGTCTCCCCGCTCCGTGGATGCCGGGCTGAGACGTGGCCGCTTTGGAGAGGACGGAGGAAATGGGGCAGTGGCCATGAATTTGCAGAGCGGCCCCTGGTGCCCGCGTGGCCTGGGCAGATCGCTCTCCCGCTCCCTCCGGTCCTGCTCCGTCATGTGCAAAGGAATCTGGAGCGCCTGTGTGCCCAGCCCAGCCTGGGGGAGGGGGTGGGACGCAGGGGAGGGAGGGAAGGGACGAGCTGGTGCGGTTGGGTACACCACGGCCTCCATGGGGTCAGATGCCACCTCCTGGGAGAGAGCTTCTGAGACAGGGGGTGGGGACCGGGATCCTGCAGGCTCAGGCCAGCCCGGCAGGCTTCACGGAAGAGGTGGTTTTCCATTGGAGGCCTGAAGCCCAGGGTGTGAGTGGGAGGTGAGTGGTGCTGCAGGAGACCCCAGGGGTGGGGGCCCAGGGAGGCTCTGCTGGAAGGGGCAGTGCAGGGCAGGTGGGGTGCTGCGTCCTGAGGTCGGGCAGGGCGGTGTGGGGCGGGCGGTTGTTCCGGCTGTCCTGAGCCTCTGTGAGCCTGCTCCCATGGGTGGGGAGGTGGTGCGCTGAGAAGGGGCTCCTACTGGGCCAGCTTTTCATGGCCGGGCCGAATACCAGACCAGAACCACTTGGAAGAGGGAAATGATTTTGGCTTTTGGTTTGCGAGGATGCGGTCCATGGCCAGCGGCTCCACGGCGGAAGCATCACGGCAGAGGGTGTGGTCAGGGGAAGGACTCAGATCCTGGCAGCTGGGAAGTGGGGAACAGGGGCACCGGGGGAGGGGAGAACCCTTGACCTGCTTCCTCCAGCTAGGCGCTCCCGGCCCCAGGAGGCCATTCAGCTGCACCGATGACAGCAGAGATCTCACCATCCCACCTTGCCTGGAAGCCACAGCTCCGAAGCTGGCTGCACGGGGACCCACGCTGTCAATGCTGAACTTTGGGACGACATTTGGATCCAGACCACAACAGAATGTCCCCAACCCACCAGCTCCTATGGGCCGGTGACCTCCCTGCTGTTCTCCTCGATATCCCAGCCTCTCCCTCCTTCCTGCTCTTACCCTTCGCCCCGAGCTCAGCGGGGGCCAGCCCCACAGTGGGTCCAGGCGAGGGGGGCAGGGCCAGGGGTACTAGGCAGGCCAGACACAGTGCGTCACCTCCCTCAGCGGAGACAGCGGAGCTGCCGAGCCCCAGGTGGAACCCCCTGTGAAGGGCTGCCATCATGATGGAAGGAAGGAAGGAAGGAAGGAAGGAAGGAAGGAAGGAAGGAAGGAAGGAAGGAAGGAAGGGCACCCATGGGAGGCTTGCAGTTCTCCTAAGCAGTCACTAGGGGGCTTTCACTGGGGATCAGACCGAGGGCCGACACTGCTCCGTGCCAGCGCCCCCTTCTGGCTGAACGGGCTCCAGAGGTAGAGGAGAGGGACAGGAGGCTGCTCCCCTGCCCCTTTAGGGGCAGCTTCTGCTGCAGAGAGCCACCTGGCCAAGACCAGGCCCTTCCAGAGGCAGCCTGCTGCCCGACTGACCGATACACGGTCTAAAGGCCTGACACTTCTCTGTGGGCTTGGCAAGTCCTGACGCTCACTCCGCTTCTGAGCCCCTTGCAGGGCCTGGATTTCCTTATCTTTCACAGGCCTGCGTGGCAGCCCTCTCCTCCTGCCCCCGCCCCTCATCATGCTTCCCGCCCTCCCTTCCTGCCCTCGTCTCCCCCAGAGCCCTCCCCCCTGCCCGCGCAAATCTGCACGTCCCTGGAACCCAGCCTGCCATGCAATCCATTCTCTGCAAGCCCATTTTACTCTTCTAAGGACAGGAGTTTTTAAAAACGTGCATGGGCTTGCCAAGACCCTCCGCATCTTAGTTTCAAAATAAAAAATAAAAAGGAGCCAGGCGTGGTGGCGCACGCTTGTAATCCCAGTTCTTGGGAGGCTGAGACAGGAGGATCACAGGTTCAAGATCAGCTTCAGCTACTTAGTGAGGCCCTCCACAACTTAGTGAGACCCTGTTTCAAAATAAAAAATAGGGCTAGGGGTGTAGCTTGGAGTTAGAATGTCCCTGAGTTCAATCCCCAGTACTGCAAAACATAAAAAATAAAAAGGGCTAGGAGTGTAGCTTGGAGGTAGAATGTCCTTGGGTTCAATCCCCAGTACTGCAAAACATAAAAAGTAAATAAAAAATAAAAAGGGGGTGTAGTTTGGAGGTAGAATGCCCCTGGGTTCAGTCCCCAGCACCACATACATGTGCGTGCACACACACACGCGCACACACACACACACACGCACACACACACACACACGCGCACACACACACACACACATGCTCTGTTGGTTGGTGCCAGCTTTCAGCAGAGGCATGCAGAGAGAGTATGGCCCGCTGGGTATTGCCCTGCGGGGATGATGTGGGGGCCGAGGCTCCCCTTTCCTCTTCTCCTTGTTTTCCCCTCCTTCTGCACCTCTCTCCTACCCCTGCCAGGACCCTCCTGGCTCCTCCATTTCTGGAAATGAACCTCCGAGTTCTTTCTCCTCTTCCCCTCCAGCCCCCATGAAATTTCCTGCTTCCTGGAGACAAGCCCCTATCCACGGGGGACTGGCGGGGCGTGGGGCTCTGGTCACACCTCCCGAAGGCCCTCACTCTGTCGGCCCGTGCTTTACTTGGGTAAAGAGACGGGCAGCTCAGGCTGGGCAGGACGCGCTAGGAGAGAGGAGCAATCGGTTCTTATTTCACCATCGCTTCCTCCGGGGCTGGCCGGGATTTCCCTGCGCCAACCTGATGCCTGGCAAAGGGGAAGAGCGGCTGGGCCCAGCACAGCCTGGCGTCCAGCCCAGATGTAGAGCCTGCAGCTGGATGGTCCACACCGGCCAAAGCCTCGTCCTTCCCGTCCCAGGCCCCCTGCTTCCAACGGAGGCCTCTGCAGTCCAGCCGGACAGGCAGGGGTAGCCAGGCTGAGTCTGCTCTAGTCCCCTCTCCTCTGGGCTTCCCGTGTCCCCTCACCCCAGCCAACCCGGCTTAAGAAGAAGACCCATGACCCAGGAGGCGACACACCTGCCCCTCCTGTTGTGCTGGTACTGCTGGCCCCCGTTGAGGGTCAGCGAAGGGCTGAGGGAGGGGATGGGGGAGGATGCGGAGCTGAGGTGGGCGGGAAGGGGCTGTGTGGACGGAAGGGCAGGAACAAGGGGAGCTGCGGCCAGAAGCTGGTTCTGGGGTACATGCTGAGCACAGGTACAAAGAGAGATGTTCCCAGGAGGAGGGCGACTCCGCCTCCTAGCCCTGCCATGGCCGCTGGGGCGCTCTCTGACCCCGTGGTGTGTTCTCAGGCTCCAGGGCACAGGATACAGCAGTGCTACAAAAACTGGAGGGGGAGATAATCTTCGTGAGATACCAGTACAGACCCTACCAACGCTCCAAGGGAAAGAGCTGGTGTCGGAAAACATCAACAAAAGGTTGCGCCTGATTAGTGGACAGTTCTGGGGCCGTGGCCCAGGGGCCAGGCTACTCCATCCAGGACCGTCCTGAGTCCTAAGCTCGGGGGAAAGGACCCAATTCTCCTGGTGCAGCGTCTCGGAATCACGCCGCAGGCTCTATTCTCAGAACCCTCCATCTGGTAGTGTCTAAAGGTGAGCTTTCCCCCCTCTATATATGGGTCTCAGCCTTCCGGGGCTGGAGAGGACCCTAGAGATAATTTCCTCCACCTTCTCATTGCTGAAAATGGGGTGTTGAGAAAAGTCCCTTGCCCAAGCTCACCTGGTGGTGAAGAGCAGAACAGCCCCGGAACTCAGCCCTACCGGTTTCCATTCGAACCTTCCTTGCACATCACACGTGATTCTCTTAATGTTTTTGCTACTGCCAGCAGGACTCCTCCACGTGTTTGGAAGGATCTTAAAGCTTCCCTGGTTTGAGCACGGCTGGTAACGGTCCATTCCTGGACACCCCTACCCCTGACCCTAATGCAACCTTCTCTCCAAGGGCAGTAAAGTCCACTGCGTGGATGGACCACAGGGATACTGGGCGGGGGGTGTCGAGAGATGTGGACAGACAGGAGTCGGCTAGATAGGGAGGCAGAGGGCGAGGCTAGAAGGCATAGCAACCTAGGGTTCAAGGGCCTGGGCCTCATCCTGGACCTGCCCTAACAATTGAGAGCCTTTAGGCTTTGGAATGGCAAATTTGGGGTCACCACTAATCCAGAGACTCCTGGCTATTTTGTGTGTGTGTGTGTGTGTGTGTGTGTGTGTGTGTTACTGGGGATAGAACCCAGGGGCATTCTACCTCTGAGCTATACCCCCAGCCCTATTTTTTATTCTTTATTTTGAAACAGGGTCACACTGAGTAGGGCCTCACTAAGTAGCTGAGGCTGGCCCCAAACCTGTGATCCTCCTGTCTCAGCCTCCCAAGTACTGGGGTTACAAGTGTGCACCACTTTAAGAAGTTTATGTAAAGACCTTTCTGGTTAATGGTATTTTAAAAATATTATTGCTATCATTTAAGAATTTTATTTTCCTAAGTGTGGGGAAAGAAATGGGAAGATGCAGGTCAGAGGATACAAAGTAACAAATCTCAGCCTGGTGTGGTCCCACAGGCTTGTAATCCCAGTACTTGGGAGGCTGAGACAGGAGGATTGCAATTTAGGGAAGCCCTCCACAACTTGGTGAGATCCTGTTCAAAATAAACAATAAAATAGGTCTGGGGGTGTAGTTCAGAGGTAGAATGCCCCTGGGTTCAATCCCCGGTGTCACAAAAACAAGCAAAACAAAAAACAAGTATGTAGCTTGAATAAGTCAAAAGAGTTAAAGCACAGCCTGAGGACTAGAGTTAATAATAGTGTATTGTATTCAGGATTTTTGTTAATGAGGAGATTACACTGTTCTTGCCACAGAGAGGACTATAGGTAACTATGAGAGATGGATATGTTAGTTCATTCTACTTCAGTGACCTTTTCCCTATATTTATGTAGCTTATAACATTGTGTTGTATAACTTAAGTATACGCAATATTTTGTGTTTGTGTGGTGCTGAGGATGGGACCCAGGGGCTCGAGCATGCTAACACATGCTCTACCATTGAGCTACACCCTCAACCCCACGATAAAATTAAAAAAAGAGAGAGAGGGGAGCAACGGGAAAAAATTTAGGATAACATATTCCAAGGACTCTTTAATCTTCAAACTTTTCAGTTTTTTTTTTTTTCCACTACTGGGGTTTGAACCCAGGGGCATTCTACCTCCAATTATACCCTCAGCCCTATTTTTTAAATTTTGAAACAGGGTCTTGTGATGGGGTGCGGACTGTACCCCAAAAATAGAATAATAATCCAGGTTCGTTGATATTGTGAAAAAAAGAATTTTAACACATATCAAATTACAACATCTGGCAGATTTATTCAGGAACAGGTCAGGGCGAGGAAAACTGGGGTGGAGGAAAGACGGGGAGTGCAGATAAGCTTAGGGCATGGTCCCCAATCCCGGGCAGGAGTCCAAGAGAGCGAGAGACACGTGGATTCCAGAGGGTATAGGAGAGGGCGGGGTCCTTCCAGCCCCTCACTCTCAGTTTCCAAGATTTTCATAGGTTGAGTTCCAGGTGAGATTTTGGCTCCTCCTCTTTCCAGGTGTGTGCGGGTACATCTCCGGTGGGCGGTGGGCTGGGCTGTAGTTTCTCTTGGGCCAAACCAAAATTTTCTTTTCAAGGGGTGGACAACACTCTCCGGATTTTTAAAAAGGCTAAAAACTATATTTCTATGAATTTTCCCGATACCTCTTTTCTGCCTAACATTCATACTTCTAAGCTACCTCATCAGTCTCACTAAGTTGTGGAGGGCCTCACTAAGTAGCTGAGGCTGAGCTGGGCGTTGCGGCGCACGCTTGTAATCCCAGCATTTGGGAGGCTGAGACCGGAGGATCCGGGTTTGCGGCCAGCCTCAGCTACCTAGTGAGGCACCAGTGAGACCCTGTTTCAAAATAAAGAATAAAAAATAGGGCTAGGGGTATAGCTCGGAGGTAAAATGCCCCTGAGTTCCATCCCCAGTACTGCAAAAAAAAAAAAAAAAAAAATCAGGGCTGGGGCTGTAGCTTGGAGGTAGAATGCCCCCAGGTTCCATCCCCTGTACCACAAACAAAACAAAACAAAAAAACAAAAGTAGCTGAGGCTGGCCACCAACCTGCGATCCTCCTGTCTCAGCCTCCCAAATACTGAGATTATAAGTGTTTACCACCACACCTGGCAAACTTTTCAGTTTTTAGCATCGGTCACATGTGAAATTTGCAGCATTTTGATGATTCTTTCACTCTTTGCTTTTTATTCTTGTTTTTTGTTTGTTTGTTTTGTTTTTGCAGTACTGGGGATTGAACCCAGGAGCATTTTACCTCCGAGCTACACCTCCAGTCCTATTTTTTATTCTTTATTTTGAAACAGGGTCTCACTAAATTCCAGAGAGACTCACTAAGTAGTGGAGGCTGTCTGCAAACCCGGAGCCTCCAGTCTCAGTCTCCCAAGTACTGGGGTTACAAGAGTGCGCCACCATGCCCAGCTTATTCTTGTTTTTTTTTTTTTTTTTTAGTTGTTGGTTGGTTTGTGTAGCACATATGTGTAACACACTCTAAAGATGTTTCTGTAGACACCGAGATTAAAATGTGTCAGTGGCTTAGAAGGATTTTGAAGAACATGAGTATTTAAATTTTCAAGCTATAAAAATCCTCAGGGAAGAGAGGATTGTAAAATTTCTCATATGTATTTTTCAAATGGTATAAAATTAATTTAGTGGGTTTCAATGGCATTTTATAAAACAATATTTGAGCAAAATGTCAAAATGCTTTTGCATGTTTCTTCACTGAGCTTTAATTTCCAGACTGCGTTGAGGGTGCATACAGATATGGGTGTGTGTTTGTGGGGTGCACTGTGTTTCATGTTGGGGTTCCTGGTTCAAAAAACTTGAAAGACGTTGCTACCTGTAACTTCATCCATGAACGGTTTATACTTGAATTCAGTGTTTAAAAGTGGCATTCTAGCCGGGCGTGGTGGCGCACGCTTGTAATTCCAGCATTTGGGAGGCTGAGACTGAAGGATCCAGGTTCGAGGCCAGCCTCAGCTACCTAGTGAGGCACTCTGCTACTTAGTGAGACCCTGTTTCCAAATAAAGAATAAAAAATAGGGCTGGGGGTGTAGCTCAGAGGTAGAATGCCCCTGAGTTCAACCCCCAGTACCGCAAAAAAAAAAAAAAAAGAAAGAAAAAAAAAAAAGTGGCATTCTCAGTGACCTGGAATTGAAGATTGACTTACCAGTGTGTGCCAGTCAGCCGTAGGCAGCCGGTTTGTCTTGCTCCTTAGCGTCCCTGGACGCCAGTGTGCACAGGGCGGGCCTCCGCGGCAGGAGCTGAACCCTCTGGAGGGCTGGCTTCTCCCCTGTCGGGTCCCTCAGCCCCTCCCCGCTGACTTCCATGACTGTTTTCTTCACAGAGGAGAACAAATCCCCCCACATCTGTGAAGAGGAGGAACGCACGGTGAGTGGGAGCACCCCGACCCTCGGACCGTGTCCTGCGTACCCCGGCTATGCTCCTGCCTGCCGCCGCCTCACTGTCCTTCCTGGCGGGTGCTTCCTATTTACTCCAAACCCCGACATGCCCTTGTGACTGCTCACGCCCCTGCTGCCTCCTGGCCTGTCTACACGATCCTGTTCCTCATATTCCCCAGTTGAAATCCGAGGGAGGGAGGGAGAGAGAGAGGAAGGAGGAGGAGGAGGAGGAGGAAGAGGAGGAGGAGGGAAAGAAGAGAAGGAGGGGATGGGGGAGGAGAAGGGGGAAGAGGAAGAGGAGGAGGAGGAAGAGAGAAGAAGGAAAAGAAAAGAAGAGGCCGACCCAGCTCTTGACCTTCACCCCCAGGAATGCTTTTCCTGTGTCAGAGGTCACGGTCGCCTCGGCGGCGTGGGGCAGACGCACAGTGAGCCAGGCGGCTCCCTAGGACGCTCTCAGCAGGTGCTAAGGACTGGGCCGTTTCCCCTAGGTAGGTCTGTCCTATCGAAAGATCTGAGACTCTCGAAGTCACAGAAACCCCAGCACTGGGAGGGTCTTAAGCCATCTGGTCCAACACTTTGTGTAATGCCGGAATCAATTCTACAAATAACGCCCTCTCCAGCATTCTTCGAGCTCAGGCCACTCACGATTGAAGGGTTCTGCTTTTTTTTTTTTTAATTTTTATTTTTATTCATACATTGTAAGCATACATCTTTGTTAGGTACAAATTGATAACGATACATGTGCTCACAATTCTCATTTGACCCCTTCCCCAAATTCCTACCCCGCTCCCTCGCCCTCCCTCCCTCTCAGGTTCAGTTTAGTGAGTGACCTTGATATACATTAATGTGCCCCCCCGTCCAACCCCTTCAGTTAAATCAACTTCTTTGCTTTCGAGGGTCTCTCTTTTTTCATCTTGGAGACCCTCTTATGCCCCATCTGCTCCCTAGCATCTGCATATTAGGGAGAACATATGCTTCTTTACTCTTTGTGACTGGCTAATCTCACTTAACATAATGTTTTCCAGTTGCCTCCATTTCCCTGCAAATAACATGATTTTGTTCTTTATAGCTGAGTAAAATTCCATTGTGTACATATCCCATAGTTTTGCAATCCATTTGGCTATTGTAAATTGTGTAGCCAGTCAGAATGGCAATCATAAAAAACACGAACAACAACAACTGCTGGTGAGGGTGTGGAGAAGTGGGAACCCTAATACATTGTTGGTGGGATTGCAAACTAGTGCAACCACTGTGGAAAACAGTGTGGAGGATCCTCAGACGTATGGGAATGAACCTAGCATATGATCCAGCAATACCTCTACTGGGTATCTACCCAAAAGAATGGAAACCAAACTATCAGACCGACGTACAGGCTCTGCTTTTAAAACAGTTTTCCGAGACTGCCTCAGCGGATCCGGGGTGGAGTCTGATTCCACATTTCAACAAGTTCCCGGTGACGTGACGGGGGCCCACAGACCACCTCGGTGTCGCCTTCCTAAACAGGGACAGAGATGGTGAAAGCAACGGTTCCCAGAGCCTCTGCAGGCCCAGTGCCTTGTCCCTGCCACCCACCCAGCTCTGAGCCTCCCGAAGGCCACTGACCACGCGGGCTGCGGTCCACACAGCGGACGCCTGTCTTCTCGGATTCCCGGGGCTCCATCACAGGGGACACGGGGACCGTCCACTGTGCAGCCTTTATCCACTCAACCATTTGGGCCCCAGGGACCCCATCGGATGCTCACCCCACCCCAGCCTCAGACCGTCTTTCTGCGGGTAGACACCAGCCCCCCAAGTTGGCTGGCCTAGGTGGGGAGCCGAGCTATCGAAGGCAGACTTCTCTGGGCAGTGAGCGCTGACCAAACACTCACTAGGCACAAATCGAGGTGACGCCACGTGCCAAAGTTGGCCACAAGCTGTCAGGGACCGGGTCCTTCTCTGGGGGAACTGAGGAAGGGAAAGTCTTTGTCAACCCCAAGGCCCGCCTTGGGCAAGCTGTGGGCATTGAAGGGGGAATTCTGGCTCCCGCGCTTGCCCCTCCCCAGGGTCGGGAAGAGGGCTGCTAGGGCGGAGTCCAGTGAACAGAAGTCCAGGCGCGGCGTCTCTGCGTAACCCATCTCTTTTTTTTTTTTTTTTTTGCAGTACTGGGGGTTGAACCCAGGGGCATTCTACCTCCAAGCTGCACCCTCAGTCCTATTTTTTAGTCTTTATTTTGAAACAGGGTCTCACTAAGTTGCAGAATGTCTCACTAGGTAGCTGAGGCTGGCCGCCCGGATCCTCAGTCTCACTAAGTAGCTGAGACTGGCTGAGAACCTGGGTGTTCCAGTTTCAGCCTCCCACGTATTGGGACTACAAGCGTGTGCCACCACACCAGGCTGTGTAACCCATCTCTTACCTCCTGTGTGACTCGGTTTCCTTCCTGACTCCGGGCTGTGAAATCCTGACATATTGAGCAAGGCCTCCCTCTGTGGGTGCCTCTGAGGGCCTCTAAGCTGACCTGGGGGTCCTGCTCACCCTGCCCCAGCTCCTTTTTCTCCTGCCCGGCTGGATTCTAGCTCCCCTCCAGCTTGGGGAACTGTAGGATGTGGGCACTGCCCACCTTGCAGGAGTCTCCGGAGCCCTGCCAGACAGGGTGGGGCCATCTGGGCAGCTCCATCTGAACCATTCCAGCCACTATCCACTTGGCACCCGCGGCCCAGTCCAACAGGTTGACTGGGGATGCCTCCTGCCCAGCCCGAGTGTACCCCACAGGGCCCTGCTGGAGAGGGGTCTCTCTTTTTTATTCTGTGCCCCGGAGAGGTGATTCTGAACTCTGAGCCCCAGTGGGCATGAGGGCGACATTCTGTTGGGTCACGCGGGGCTTGCTGGGAACCGCACATCCCTCCCTCATTCCTCCAAGGCACTGGGCCTGGCCGCCAGGGTAGCATTCGCGCCCGCCTCTGCTCTGAGCCTCAGCAGAGCCACACGGGCTAGCCCTGAACATCCGTCTCTTGGAGGCTGGGAAAGTCTCAATTTACCTGTGGCTCCAGGTAAGGGGACTTGGATCCCTCTTTCCCATCCTGCCCTCTGAGCCACCAAAGGCCTGGACATGCCTTCCCAGTGCCGTGACCGCAGGTGTGTAGCCTGTCCCCGATCTCGGTGCTGGCGCATCTGTGACAACTAGGCCCCCCTGGAGCCGCAGGCCCCATCCCGGGGTCTCCAAGGAGGAGGGGGAGGCGTTTCTATTCCTTGACCTTGGGAGCTCCAGGGGGTTTTAGGTCCATGACATTTATGTAAGGTACTGCCACGTGCTCGGCGACCCTGCAGGCCTCCCTCCCTCCCCCCACCACCCTCCCGCTCATTATACACATGATAGAATATGGGGGGATTCACTCATCGGTGCCTCTACTTTTTCAGTGGTTGCTTCAAGCCACTGAGGGTTGAGAGAGGTACTTGAAACAAAGAGACAGATCTGGAGAACAAGGCAGCGGAGAAAGCTGGCCGCACCCTGCCAGAACCCCAGGCTTACTGCAAAGTGCTAATAACAGCCCTGCAATCCTGGAAGAAGAAACTGGCCGGGGCAAGAGGACTGCGAAGGCAGAAACAGACTCCATAGATAGGGAAGCGTGATATTTGAACCGGGGGGAAAAGGCAGAATGTTTAATGGTGCCGACTCAACTATCTATCCATATAGGCGGCCAGATAAAATTCGATTCCTATCTTATGTCTTACACAAAAATAAATTTCAGATAGGAGTTAAACCCACATGTGAGTAGCCAAACAGTAAAAATGTTTAGACAAAAATGTGAATTTTTATGACTCTAGGATACAGAAAGATTTCTTAAGCAAGCCATGAAAGGCGCAAACCATAAAGGGTAAAAACTGTAACATGTTTGACTATACTGAAATTGAAAACTTAGGTGCAAAAGAAAGTACCAGGAATAAAATGAAGGAAAGCATGAGCCACAGACAGGGAACAGATCTTTTCAATGCACAAACCTATGAAGGATTAGTAGACTGCACTTACAAAGAGTTCATTCCAATCTATAGAAAAGAACAGCTCATTTCCAATTGTCATATAGGTACAAACAAGCACATAAGCAGACAAGAAAAATGTTTTAAAAAGGCACATAAGTGAGCCGGGTGTGGTGGCGCACGCTTGTAATCCCAGCATTAGGGAGGCTGAGACAGGAGGATCCGGGTTCGCAGCCAGCCTCAGCTACCTAGTGAGGCACTCTGCAACTTAGAGAGACTCGGTTTCAAAATAAAGAATAAAAAATAGGGCTGGGGGTATAGCTCGGAGGTAGAATGCCCCTGAGTTCAATTCCCCGTACTGCAAAAAAAAAAAAAAAAAAAAAAAAAAGGCACATAAGTAAGATTTAGCTTCATCAGCAATCAGAGAAATTCAAATCTTAAGTAGATAAGTTATCTCCAGCAGACTGGGGAGTGGGAGGGGAGGTTTGTGTGTGCCTGTAATGATTTATTTTATAGTACCTATAGTTATTTATTTTTACACACAAATGTATGTGGTCATTGGAAGATGAACAGCTTCACATTTTCTAATGCTAAGAGTCCATGGTAATAATCATAGAAAAATATACAGTTCCATGTGTGAATTTAATTTAAAAGCCCAAACGGCTTTGTTTTTCTATGAAAATGCTTATGAAATCATTTTGGGTCTGTGCTAATATCATGTTTCTATTGTATTAGAAGTTTCTGCAACAGAGGGAACAATACTTTAACAGAGAAGTGGTTTAAATATGGTATAAACCATTATAAACTATGTACATAAACTTCAATGTGAAGTAAGTGTACTGTAAAATTCCTGTTAATGCAATATAAGAGAAAACATAAGTTCTTCATTTCCTGGATTTGAACCATTTCCCCCTTCATTTCCAAATACAGCCAAATACTACAGTTTGACAAAGCTTCGTGATTGGCACAAATGGTAGTTAAAGTATTCTTTATAAGCTTTTCTGTAGGTGTAAAATGTCCTTTTTTGGAGGGGGGGTACTGGGGATTGAACTCGGGGGCATTCTACCTCCAAACTACACCCCCCAGCCCTTTGAAAAAAAATTTTGTTTTGTTTTGTTTTGAAGTAGGGTCTTGCTAGGTTGCTGAGAGTCTTGCTAAGTTGCTGAGGCTGGTCTTGATCCTGTGATCCTCCTGTCTCAGCTTCCCAAGTACTGGGATTATAGGCATGCGCCGCCACACCCAGCTAAATATGTCTTAATTTTTAAACGCAGCTATTGCCACAGCCCAAGCAAGAGCTGGTGTGGATACAGCCCTGGGTGCTGCTATTAGAAGGACAGAACTTGAGGGTGGAGACTTGGGGAAGGCTGGTGGGGGGGGGAGGCTGGAGGAGGGTGGGGAACTGTAACACACAGAGATGTGCAGCCAGATTGAGGAGGGGAAGCTTGGTGGCCGGTGGCAGTAGGATACAAGCTGGAAGAGAGGCGGTCTGGGGAGGAAGCCGAGGAGTTTGTGATCACAAGTTTTCACCTGTGTGCACGCACACCTGCAGGCCAGCTGAGCCGGAGTCTGCAGACCAGTGTCACTCCTGGCAAAGTGGCCAGAAGCACTCCGACCTTTGGCAGGCGCTTCTGTTTAAGTGATGAGGGGAAGGAGAGGATTCTAGGCAAAAGACGAGAAGATGCCAGAGAGGTAGGAGAGCTACCAGTGTTCCAAGGTTCGAGCTAACAACCGTCGGAGAAAAACAAACAAAAAACTCCAACACGAGTCCATTTCTCAGTTCTGCCACGGTGCAGCGTGGGTTTGTTGTGGGCTAGCATGGTATCTCTCGTGAGTTCTTGGCCTCCCTGGTGAAAAGAATTTCAACGTGCGCCAGATAGGGACAAAGGCAGAAGTTTTATTTAAGGAAAGGCACAGGTACACAGGGGAAAGGGCACAGGTCACCTCAGGAGTCTCCAGGATTGCAGCTGGGAAAGAGAGCGCGTGGCAGAGAGTGACGGCGAGGAAAGAGAGAGAGCGTGGTCTCTCCTCCTTTTTATATCACACCTGGAGAGGGGCTGGCTTTGGGGTCCAGGGCGGGGAATAGGGAACCTGGGGCAGCATGGGATATTGGTCCCCCACCCCTGGGGTCTAAAAAAAAAAAGGAAAAAAACCTTCAGGTAGGACTATCAGGAGTGGGACAGGAAGTCTGTGACACGGGGTCTTTCTCACAATAGGTGTGAGCGGCTTCCTTTTGAGAGACAAATGAAGCTCTGAAAAATCACCTCAGGGACTTCCAAAATGGAGTCAGCCATTGTGAATAGGCCTTGCTTTTTAAGGCTGAGCAAGCTCTGTTGAAAGAAAGCCATTTTTCCTTTCCTTCCCAATAGTCTCCTTTCTGCCTAAAATTTATTCCTTCTATTTGACTCATTAGGTTGCTGAGGTGCTCTGCTTCACTCGGTCTTTCAGGGATCTGAGTTCCTTCCCACTAGTGACTTGTTACCTCCAAACTCGTATAAGTTCCCAAACTTATTGGTTTATCGCCCTCCCTTTTTTTTTTTTTTTAGCGGTACTGGGGATTGAACTCAGGGACATTCTACCTCCAAGTTATACCCCCAGTCCTATTTTTTATTCTTTATTTTGAAACAGGATCTCACTAAGTTGCGGAGTGCCTCACTAGGTAGCTGAGGCTGGCCTTGAACCCGGATCCTCTGGTCTCAGCCTCCCAAATGCTGGGATTACAAGTGTGAACCACCACACCCAGCTTATCGCCCGTTTTTTAGAAAAAAATTCTTCAGTACCCCCCGGGCACTTCGCTGACCCCTTATTTGCTTCAGTAACCCCCAAATGCAACAGAGGCTACGAGGCTCTCTGGATGCTCGAGTGTCTCCCTTTGCCGTGGCATTGTCCACTTTGCGAATCTGGGTGAGCTTCAGGGCCTCCTTGGGACCCTCTAAATGAGAACAGTCTTTTCCAAGCCAAGATATATATATATATAGTACTGGAGATGGAACTCAGGGGTATTCTACCTCCGAGCTACACCCCCAGCCCCATTTTTTATTTATTTTGAAACAGGGTTTCACTAAGTTGCGGAGAGCCTCACTAACCAGCTGAAGCTGGCCGTGAACCCGGATCCTCCGGTCTCAGCCTCCCAAGTACTGGGATTACAAGTGTGCGCCACCACGCTGGGCTTCAAGTCAAGACATTTTGAAATAAAAGTTCTGAGTGTAAGCGCTCAGTCCTTGGGAAAGCCTCCATCAGGCTCAGAAACTGGGCCTGTCTTCTCTTTCTGAACTGCACCTACCTCTTCTCCTGCCTGACCTTCTTGCCCCTGGGAGTTCTCACTGGCTTTCTCAAAAACAAGCCCAGCCCCTGCCTCGCTGCAGATGCCCTGTGTGTGAGCGGTTGCAGCTGGCTTTGCAAGGTCCCGTCTTCCATGGGCTCCCGTTCTGGACAGCTCTGGTTGGCACCACCGAAAAGCCATCAGAATAACCTAACGCTATGTCCTTTGACACACAAGTGAGGATCCAGGAAAAAGTGGTTGGAAGGGAGCTTCTCGCCTGGCAGGTGTGGACAGGAGGAGAAACAAGGACTTTAAAAAGGTGTCCTTGTGCCGGCCATGGCGGTGCATGCCTGTAATCCCAGGACCTGGGAGGCTGAGACAGGAGGATTGCAGGTTCTGGTGTTAGGGTTCCATGTCACCATGTTGAGGGTTCTTGTCCTCTGCCCGTTTGGAAAAAATGAGCTGGGACAAGCAGTTGCAAAGCTTAAAGTAGGATTTATTAGAAGCAGAAGAGAAACAGTACTGCACCGGAAGAGTGTGGTGGAGCGCTGGAGACGCTGAAGTCCATCTGGACCCCCAGGTCTTAAATAGGGTTTCTTATCGGGTTCCCAGGACAACGGGGCAGTGGCTTACTTTTGCATTCTTGCTTTTTTTTTTTTTCTGCACAAAGACAAGCCAGTCTGACATCACAAGTCAGGGTATAGCTATGTGAGATGTAAGAAGATATATCGAGCCTTTTAACCCCCCATCCCCACCCCCCGCCCTTAAGTCTTGTAACTTTCCAGGTCTCAGCAGTCTCTGTTGCCATGCCAACCCAGCAGGCTCGGCTTTAACCCTTTAAGTGCCTGCTCTGCTTCGGAACAGGGCATGGTATGAAATTATCTACCCATTCTTGGATCACTAGGATAGCCTCAGCAATACAGCAAGACTCTTAGCAACTTAATGAGACCTTGTTTCAAAATAATAAATAAATAAATAAATAAATAAATAAATAAATAAATTAATTAATTAATTAATAAAAAGGGCTGGGGGTGTAAGTTGGAGGTAGTATGCCCCTGGGTTCAATCCCCAGTACACCACACACACACACACACACACACACACACACACACACACACACACTTTATGTAGATTGTATAATAGATATACTCTTTCTTTAAAGCTATACCCTACCTAAATAGAGCATGCTGCATTGGAGATGTCTCACCTGTGTATTCAATGTACAGTGTTTTGATCGAACAAAAAGTATTTAACATGTAACAATCGATATCATTAATGTATGTCATCTATTTTACATATGCTGTTATAACTGTGTGTGTGTGTGTGTGTGTGTGTGTGTGTGTGTGTGTGCTGGGATTGAACACAGGGACATTCTACCTCTGAACTACATCCCCAGCCCTCTTTATTTTTTATTTTGAAGCAGGGTTTCACTAAGTTGCTGAGGGCCTCCCTAAGTTGCTGAGGCTGATCTTGAACCTGTGATCCTCCTGTCTCAGCCTCCCGAGTACTGGGATTCCAGGTGTGCGTCACCACGCCCAGCTGCTGTTATATCTTGAGTCATAATTTCAGCACATAGGTTTTTTAAGAATAATTTTTTGAGAGCCGGGTGTGGTGGTGCACACTTGTAACCCCAGTACTTGGGAGGCTGAGACAGGAGGATTGCAGGATTGAGGCCAGCCTTAGCAATTTGTGAGGCTCTCTGCAACTTAGTGAGACCCTGTTTCAAAATAAAGAATAAAATAAGGCTGGGGGTATAGCTTGGTGGTAGAATGCCCCTGGGTTCAATTCCTAGTATCACACACACACAAAAAAATCTAAATTTTCATTTTTAAAATTCTGCTTGAAGTCTGGGGGTGGTGGTAGTGGTGGAAATCAATGAAATTTGGAGCAACTGATTTGTCTTGAGTTATTTTTGCTTTCTACTTTAATCCAGGCCCAAATCATAATTCTGGAGCTCGAGCTGATACCCCCAAACTTTAGCATAGTTTTAAAAGGGTTTCCTGTTTAGACAACGCTAAGATGACAGCGATCTCAGGTCTGATTTTATTATCTGATTCCCAGTCGCCCAGTGTGCTGTGGGGGTAAAGGGCTGGTCTCCACCCAGCTCAGACCGGGGCGCTACCGGGAAACAGCGCCGTCAAGTGGTGGGAGGCCAGTCTGCCAGCGCTAGTGTGGGCATCAGCTCCTCCCAGGAAGGAACTGTCTTCTTTTCCTTCTCAAAGTATTCAATAACGACCCCCCCCTCTTTTTCTTTTGGGTGGTACTGAGAATTGGACCCAGGGGCATTCTACCTCTGAGCTACACCCCCAGCCCTTTTTCTTTGTTTTTTGTTTTGTTTTGAAACAGGATCTCTCCAGGTTTCTAAGAGTCTTGCTGAGTTGCTGAGACTGTCCTCGAACCTGTGATCCTCTCTCAGCCTCCCAAGTATTGGGATTGCAGGTGTGCGCCACCACAGCCGGCTCCCCTCTTTCATTTTTAACGCTTTACGATTCCAGCTGTGGGAAGCTGAGTCTTCAGTTGGCAGTCTCTGTGGCCAAGCCCGTGTCCCCATTTCCACCTGGTGGGCATCCTGACTTCTCCGCTCAGGCACGACCAGAAGTGGCTCGGAACGCATACCTGCTGCTCCCCTCTGCGGCACAGCTCCGACCTGGCTGTGGGAAGATAGTTCTCTTTTCCTGCTCTTTCAAGCCAAGGGGGCTAACTGTCTGGAAGGCACTGTTAGCCCTTTCTGATCCCCTTATCTTTGCTGTCGTAAAGAACCTTGTTTAAAAGATCAGCATTAGCCGGGCGTGGTGGCGTACGCTTGTAATCCCAGCACTTGGGAGGCTGAGACAGGAGGATCCAGATTCCTGGCCAGCCTCAGCTACCTAGTGAGGCACTCTGCAACTTAGTGAGACTCTGTTTCAAAATAAAGAATAAAAAATAGGGTGTAGATTGGAGGTAGAATGCCCTTGAGTTCAATCATCCCCAGGGCCGCAAAAAAAAAAAAAAAAAAAAAAAGATTTTGTGTGCACCTCTGGTTTCTGGGAGGGACCCTGAGCTATAGCCAGCCCCTCCTCCTGTTGCAGAAATTCCCTGGGATAATTGACCCAACTCCAGTTAGGGTGGAGAGAGGAAGTTTTATTACACCGGTGGGCCAGAGGGAGAATTACTCCTGAAAAACCCCGGCCCCAAGCTTTCCATGAGCTCTTATTTTATAGATTTGTAACAAAGGGCAGAAGCAGGCAGGCGGGCTTACACAGGTTGTAACTTGACAGTGATTGACGTTGGGTACTGGGAGGCAGGAGGGCGATTCTTGAGGAGACCACGGACATGTATGACTTAGGGGTAGATGCCTGGGTACCTGGCCCCAAGCAAGTCACTTACCTGGAGTCACATTCTTTTTGGAGAGCCGGGATGTGGGAAGAGCAGCCAGAGCCGTGGAAATAATCTTTTTTTTTTTTTTTGCGGTACTGGGGATCGAACTCAGGGGCATTCTACCTCCGAGCTATACCCCCAGCCCTATTTTTTATTCTTTATTTTGAAACAGGGTCTCACTAAGTTGCAGAGTGCCTCACTAGGTAGCCGAGGCTGGCCTTGAACCCGGATCCTCCAGTCTTAGCCTCCCAAATGCTGGGATTACAAGCGTGCGCCATCACGCCTGGCTTGGAAATAATCTTAGTTAGGGTTTAGGTTTAGGACAAGAAAATGGAGTCTCCTGCTCCCTCCTCCTAGCTAAGCAGAGAGGAGAAAGTGCCTTGCAAATTAATGGGGCCAGACAACTTAACCTAAACTCCTGAGGTTGACAGTGAGATATGCAAGTCTCCCTTCTGATCAGCGGCTTGACGGCCCAAGCAGTAAATTCTGGCCTTCTCCCTTGGGCCATAAGCAAGGACAGTCCAACATCCATATACCGTTGATCACTTGACTCAAGAAGAGGAAAAGGAAAGCTTATTACATCTAGCAGACGTGTTATAAGAAGCAGAAAAGCGGTTAGGTCAAGTTGTCTGGTCCCTCTTTGTTTACATTCCGGGAGGGACCCCTGGGCTGGTCCTGTTGATGAGGTAGCCTAGAAGTGGAAGGTTAGGTAGAAGGAGGATATCGGGAGAAGTCAGAAAAAATATAGTTTTAATATAGCCTTTTAAAAAAATCTGGAGAGTTAAGCCAACTCCACCCCTTGGAAGCTTTTCTTTGTTTCGGCCCAAATGAGATGCACCGCCAAACTCCGGAAGAGCCCAGCCTTCACCTAAAGCCCACCTGAATCCTGGAACCTGAAAAGAGGAGGAGCCAACTTTTCTGTGACCTGCCCTCACCTGAAGCCCACCTATCGCCCACCTGAAACCTGAGAGAGAGAGGGGCTAAAAAAGAGGACCCCGCCCTCTCTTATATCCCTCTGCACATCCACGTGTTCTCTCTCTTGCTGGGGAACATGCCCTTGGACTTGGTCGGGTGACCCTTTCACTCCCCTTCCCTTTTTTTTTCCCTTCCTCCCAGTTTTCCTAAAATAAAACCTGCCAGATGTTTTGACTGGTATGTGTTGAAATTCTTTTCTTCACAATATCAAGAACCTGAATTGTTGGGGAACACGCCGTACCCCATTACACTGTCTTCTGGTTGCCTAGGCTGGCCATGAACCTGGACCCTCCCGTCTCAGCCTCCCAAATGCTGGGATTACAAGCATGCACCACCACACCCGGCTTCAACACACTATTTAAAAAATATGTTAGTAAAAGAAAGAATAAAGCATTCTTCTGTCTTCCTTATACAAGCTAAGTAGTGGATGAGAGTAAGCCAGTCCTTACAGAAGTTTTTTTTTTTTTTTTGTACTGCGAATTGAACCCAGGGACATTCTGCCTCCGAGCTACACCCCCAGATCTATTTTTTATTTTTTAGTTTGGAAACAGGGTCTCAGTAGGTTGATGAGAGTGTCACTACTTGCTGAGGCTATCCTTGAACCTGTGATCCTCCTATCTCAGCCTCCCAAGTGCTGGGATTACAAGTGTGCACCACCAAGCCTGGCTCTTGTGGAAGTATTCTGAGTAACACGTGAAGAAGAAGCGATCACCTTTGCAGCCTTCAGTGAATCACTGGATCTGGGTGTTGGGCAAGAAAGCTGCCAGCATCTCCGAAAGCAGCTCCCACGTCATGTCAGCTGCCCCCTGCTGGAAGAACACACCAGCGCCATGGAGTGTTGATCCCCAAGAAGAGCCTCTCTATCTAAGAATCAGTCATAGGAAATGCAGAGGACAGAGGAGAAGTCAGGTGGCACTGCGGGGACGAATCGGCAAACTCCACCCTGCAGGATATCCTTACAGGACAAACGATCTGGTTTCTTCACGGCACAAATTGCAAGGGAAGAAAAAGGTGGAGGGAAACTCTAGATTAAAACAGACATAAAAGGCACACATTGGCCAACCGTATGTGTAGTTATTTATTTATTTTTTTTGCGGTACTGGGAATTGAACTCAGGGGCATTCTACCTCCGAGCTACACCCCCAGCCCTATTTTTTTTTTTTTTATTCTTTATTTTGAAACCGAGTCTCACTAAGTTGCGGAGTGCCTCACTAGGTAGCTGAGGCTGACCGCGAACCCAGATCCTCCGGTCTCAGCCTCCCGAATGCTGGGATTACAAGCATGTGCCACCATGTGTAGTTATTTAAATCCAGATTTTTTTCTTTTGCAGTACTGAGGATGGAACCCAGCGGCATTCTGCCACTGAGCTATAACCCCAGCCCTTTTAATTTTTTTCATTTTGAGACAAGGTCTCACTAAGTTGCTGAGGCTGACCTCAAACCTGTGATTCTCCTACCTCAGCCTCCCAAGTAACTAGGATTCCAGGTGTGCCTCTGTACCTGGCAGATCCCGAATTTATTTCTTTCTTTCTTTCTTTCTTTCTTTCTTTCTTTCTTTCTTTCTTTCTTTCTTTCTTTCCTTCTTTCTTTTTCTCGAACCATAAAGTGTATGTGACATTGAAACAATTGGAAATTCTTTAAGTTTTATTTTTTTAATTTTGTTAAAAAAGAGTCTCTGTAGGGGGAATAGTTATGGAGAAGGGGCATACTTTGCTTCAGAGTCACGGGTGGGACAGGGTGGTGGATGGTGAGGTGACATACCATTGATGGGTTTTATTAGACCATTCTGTCTACTTTTGTGTACATTTTAAATTCTGTGTCATGACAAAGTTGAAACAATATCTTGAAAGAAGTGTGTGGGTGGAAGGGAGTAGAGGAAATGGGCTCAGGGCACTTGTGGGAGCAGGATGTGAAATGACGACACTCCATGGGGAAGCAGGGGGGTTTGGGGGTCAGAGGAGACTCAGCAACTTAGTGAGACCCTGTTTCAAAATTAAAAAAAAAAAAAAAAAAGGGAAATAGGGCTCGGGGTGTGGCTTGGAGGTAGAATGCCCCTGGGTTCAATGTCCAGTA